>JBBPBO010001985.1:71465269-71507041 GCA_037974295.1 Cicer cuneatum | reverse complement strand
GAAAATTAAATTTTATTTATTAGTTTTTAATTAAAATTCATAACACTTAAATTTTTAACTTAAAAGTAAATTTTTAAGTTGTAGATTAATTTCAAAATTAAATTATCAATTAGGATTTAGGAGTATGATCTTTGGTTTTATATCTTCACCATTATAGGTAAAGAATTAAAAAATTAATACAATATTATTCAGAAAAATAATTTAAAAAATATATTTTTTAAGTATAGTTAAAAAATTAGAAATTTTCAAAATAAAAAATTTGTTATATGAAATAATTAGATGTAAAATTATTTGAATTAAATTCTAATTTTTGCAGTTTATGTGTCTCTTTTATCTATAACCAATTCAACAAGTCTTACGATGCAAATCCATGATCAATATTTTTTCTATTCATTTGTCTCATTCTATTTATAGTAATAATTATATATTATTTTTAATTTAATTGTATAAACCATTGACTCTATTGAAAAATATTTTAGCAAAAGTTTACTAAAAGAAAAAATCTGAATTGATGTAGGTTTTGAACCTGTAAAATATTTTATAAAATACTTGAAAAATTATAGAGAACATTTATTGCAAATTCTATTGTTTGGATTGAAAATTTGACAATAAAAGAGAGAATGAATAATTGTTAAAATGTCTAATTCACATAAAAAATATTATGATAAATCCACGTGATTACAAGTACACTATACAAACATTAAACCTATCAATGAATCTTTTAAAATTCATTAATTATATTGTAGATCAAACAACTCATTCATTTAATATAAATATTTAAATAGTATAACACATACAAATAGACTTTTTGTCTTGAAAACTTAAACCATTATATGATAATAAGTTGAAACAGTATTCCAAACATCTTAAAACTTATCTAAAATAGAATCATTCTCATAATATTGATGAAAAAGTTATTTTTGTAGAATTAAAAATCAGTATAGATATTTTAACAGTTGAATCAAAGTTAAGATTTATAATATTAATAACATTTAATTGTTTTCATAATGCATGCATATTTTATATAATAATATTAATAATTGTTGTTATCATTGCATCTATTGAGACATATTACTCTAAATTGAAACTATTAAAATCTTAATTATTTATTATCTACTATGTTTTAAGATAGATTAAATAATTTTACTTTAATTTATATTGCAAATAATTTTTTAAAGAATATTGATTATAATTAGTAGATTATTAATGTTTTTCCAAAAATATATGATAATCAAAATATTTCATTTTTATAGTGAATCACATGCATTGCGGATTTTTGAACTTCTATTACTATCTAAATCTTAATAAGTCCCATAGACAAGACTATTAAACAGAATCTGAAACTAGATATAAAATCAGAGGCAAAACATAGTCTGCAGTGGCCATTAATTTCTTCCATTTTATTATTAATCTTCCATTTTAACTATGAAGCTCATAAAAATTAATTCGGTCAAATTGATAAGACACAGAAAAACCAAGGGCAACCCAGAAATAATAGTTGCTGCCTATAACTAAAGTAAACAAAATTAGAGGAAGATTCTAATTTTAAAACTAGAGGCAAACATAATTGTACTTTTACACTAAAGTTTAAAACTAGATGCAACCATGAATTAAAAACCCGCAGGCAACCACGAATCAGTGGCCATCGACAAACAAAACCAGAAACAACAAGTAGCAAATAGTAATGGGTAGGGTTTGGGTAGGGTAATATAGTATCCGTTCTGATACCCGCACTTTAAAGCAAAACTCATACCCGTGTCCGTACCCTTGTGAGTATCAACTTTAATACTCATACCCTTATCATTTGAGTACTTAAGTGCTCGTACCCATACTTATTACCCGCACTTTAACAAAAATATATCGATAAATAATAGTTATTGTTGTAATTAAATTTTAAAAAAATTCAAATATCTTAAATCCAAATCATAAAGTTTTACAAACTAAAATATTATACTCAAAACATATCAAATGATCTCATATTACTAAAATAAACATCATGTAGTTTGATATGTGTATAGCTACTAAAATTTATTTTTTTCAATTTTTTTAATTATTAAAATTGCACTTTTATTAATTAAGGGCCGGATTTTTAAGATTAGAACAAAACCTCCAAAATCTACTACTAGCATATTTTCTTGATGATCTATTTATATGTTTATTTTTCAGGAGGATCCGAAAATTATGAAATGGATGTCCTAAATTCATTGATTTGCTTGGAATAAAAAGAAGAGGTAGAGAGACATGACATAGTAGAGAGTGAAAGAGATAGTAGATAAAAATTGAAGAGGAAGATAGAGATGCATAAGAGAGTAGAAAGACATATGTGTATTTGAAAAAATCATGTATTTAAAAAATATTTTTTCAAACAAATATGTTTTCTTGAAAATCATTTTTATGTCCTTTATGATAATTTGTAGTTTAAAAAAATCATTTTTATAAAATTATATACAAACAGGTTAAAAATCATTTAAAAAAAATTATTTTTATAATAGTAAACAAACGAGAGTTAAAAAATCTCTAAATTATTTAAAACAAAAATCATTTTTATTTTAGCTCAAATAAACGCACACAATAATAATAATATATAAGTGCGGGTGCGGGGTGGGGTGGGAACTATAGTACCCGTACCCATACCCGTTCAATTTTGTGGGTAATTACCCATCCTCATATCCATATCCATTATGCGGGTTTTTACCCTACCCATTGCGGGTTTTTTTTACGGGTACCCACTGAGTCTGGATCTAATTGTCATCTCTAACAACAAGGAACCATAGGCAACAACAAATCAGAGGAAGACACGACCCAAAGGCAAACATGGACCAGAGGCAAAAAAAATCATAGGCAACCACGAATTAAAGGCAAACAAAACCAGAGGTAATCAAGAACTAAAGGCAAACACGACTCAAAAGTAAACAGAACCAGAGACACACAAAACCAGAGGCAAACATGAATAAGAGGAAACCACTAATCAGAAGTAAACAAAACCAAAGGCGACCGCTAATCAGAGGTAGACACAACACAAAGGCAACAAAAAAAAAACACACAGGCAACCACGAATCAGAGACAAACAAAACCAGAGGTAACCTGGAACTAGAGGCAAACAAAATCAGAGACAAACACGACTCAGAAGCTAATAGAATAAGAGGATAGCTGAAACTAGAGTGAAACATGATAAAAGCTATCACATAATTTTTAAGACGAAGCCTCCATAATTTTTAAAGTGCTTCATTTTTAAGACTATTGTTTTGTTATTGAATGTTCGTAAACGCGGATAAAACCAGATGCAAATAAAACCAAATGCCACCACGAATTTGTGACAAACAGGAACCAGGAGCAATCATGAATCAAAGGCATTCACGAACTAGAGCAAATTGGAATCAAAGGCAACACAGAAACAAGAGGCAACCCATTTCCCTTCTAAACCATAATATCTACCATTAATTATGACTCTACAGTAGTACCTTCCTGCATTAATGATAATTTTTCATTCTACCAATAACCACACACGTGTGGAATGTAAATGATTAAGTAAAGCTCATAAATGAAAATGCTTTAAAAACTCATTGGAACTTAAAATTTAATCATATGTCTGTCTACAACACATGGAGACATTTTTGGTTCCCAATGACTGTACTAAATGCTTAAGCCACCAAGATATGATACACCTTAGATACACCTTTATTGTTCAACACCCATATATATACATGAGAAATCTCATGTCATCATATCATAGATACCTTATACCATGTTCCTCAATCTTAACACATAGGTAACCAAGAACCAGAAGCAACAAGAGACAAACAAAAACTAGATAACTTAAATTGCTACATTATTTTATATGATTTGTTTTTCTCTTTTGTATTACACTTGATAATTTATATTGCTACATTCTTTTTTTTTTTTAATAGAAAGCAGGAACAAGAGGCAACTAGGAATCAGAGACAAACATAAACTAGAGACAAACTGAAATTAGAGGTAAATAGAATCAGAAGCAACAATAACCAAAGATAAATAGGAACCAGAGGTAAACTGGAACTAGATGTAAACAAAATCAAAAGCAACCAACAACCAGAGACAAATAAGAACCAGGGGCAACCAGGAACCAGAAGCTACTAGAGACAAACAGGAACCTGAAGCAAACGGGAACCAAATAACTTATTTTTCTACATTATTTTATATAATTGTTTGATCAAACTCGAGCGATGTTATTTCAAAATAAAGTTCCTAAGAAATTTATAAACCAATTACCTTCTAATGTCCTTGCCTTTAAAACTCCCATGGAGGCCATGTCCTCGTTCTACCCTAATGTGTCTACCAATAGTAATATTACTCCCATAATATTTGAGTGTGCGTCATTTATCCATAGTGATAGTAGAGGGAAAGTTAATCATAGAGTCTTAAAATGTGTCTTTATCGAGTACTCTTCCACCCAAAAGGGTTACAAATGTTATCATCCACCATCCCAAAAATTCTTTGTCTCCCGAGATGTCACCTTCCATGAACAAGAAAGTTTCTTTGGTCAAACTCATCTTCAGGGGGAGAATACAAGTAAGAAAGACGAATCTCTTCTACTTCCTGAGTTGACTCTTGAACCAGGAATTAAGATTGAAATTGATTTAGAAAAAGATGGAAATAAAGGAAATAACAATGTTGAGACTACAATTGATTTTGAGGAAGATAAAAATGATGACACTAATGTAAGATACATAAATAATCTAGTATATACAAGAAGAACAAAGGTGATTCCTGAACTTATTCACATCCATGACTCCAATTCGACCTTACATAAGGTAATTTCCCTTGACACTTCAAACTCTAGTGATCCAATCTATGAATCTCCCTATAAACATGAATTAGAATCCAACACACCACCAACTTATGATGGCCTTCATATTCCAATTGCCTTTAGGAAGAATACTAGGATATGTACCAATAAACCACTATACCTTTTATCCAACTACGAATGCTTTGAACAATTTTCACCTATCCATAAAAGCCTTTCTCACAAGCCTGAACACTACCACTATACCAACCTCTGTATCTGAAGCACAATTAATGGAAACAAGCCATAGACTTGGAAATGGAAGCAGTGGACAAGAATGGTACTTGAGATTTGGTCCCTCTACCAAATGGAAAGAAAACTATAGGATGCAAGTGGGTATACACTGTAAAGTACAAGGCTAATGGATCCATTGAGAGGTACAAGGCAAGGTTGGTAGCTAAATGGTTTATTCAAACATATAGAGTGAGTTACTTGGAAACATTTGCTCCGGTTGCAAAAATGAATATCGTCAGGGTGATATTATCTCTAGCAGCTAATTATAGTTGGAACTTGCACCAACTTAATGTGTAGTACCCCAATTTTGTCCAACTAATTAAAAATAATTCAAAAAAAAAAAAAGAGTAATAATATGTTTAATAAATATTTTACAATTACCATAAAATAAAATAAAATCATCATTTTAGAAAGCTGACCCAATTTTGATGTACATAATTCATTAAGGTGTTCCCATTTAGCACCAAAAATAAAATAATAAAACAAAAGAAAAAAGAGTTGTGAACTACAACACACATTTTCCTTTCTTTTCCAGCTGTTTCACTCTTTTCCTTTCTTTTCATGTTGTTTCACTATGTGCTTTCTTTTGTCTTGCTTGCCCTGTTAACATCCTTACTACAAACATGCTACAAAATAGTTCTTTGCCTCATTTTATTTAATTTTTTTAGCTTAATAAGGTTATTACTTGTACCACTTGAAGGTGCAAACACGATAAGAGGGGTTGAATTGTGTTTGACTAACTTGAATACTTTTTAGTTTTAAAACAAAACCTGTTATGTATGAATTAAAACAGAGTTAGCAGCAGATATAAAGTAAATAAAAACTCAGAATTTTATACTGGTTCACCGTTAACTAGGCTACGTCCAGTCCCTTCACTTTGAAGGATTTCACTAATTCAAAAACCTTGAATTACAAAGTACCACTGACCCTCCAAGTCAGTCTTCTCAAAAAGTCTAACAACCCTAGACTTTTGAGGAAAAGAACCTTGAATCTAATAGCTAAGTAATCTGCTACTCTTTCTGACTCCCTCAGATTGTAGACTCTACTTCAACAACTTAGACCTAACACAAGGGAAAGAAAAACTTAGAGTACTTGCTTCTAGAAAGCGGATACTCACAATTGACCTCACTGAAAACTCAAGTATTTTGCTTTTGGAAGTGTATGGCTCTCAAGTATTTTCGATGCTAAGTCTTCTGCCTTGAGCCTCCTTTTATAGATGAAGATTAGGGTCTCTTCCATGTTTCAGTTCGAGTTGTATCTTGTCAGATTCTCTTGCAAAAATAACTTGGCCAATCGGGTTTCACTTAAATAAAAAAAAAACATATCTTTTTAGCTCCAGATATGAATTCGAAAATAACTTTGGCCAATCATGTTCTTGATTAATTCTGGATCAAATCTTTCTTCCCGCCAATAGCTTCTGAATTACCACAAGACTTCAATTTATTTTTGTATCAAATCCTCTTAATACTTTGATCAAATTTCTATTAAAATTTAATCAAGTCTTATTCGAATTTAATCAAGTCTCCACTGATTATCATCATGATTAAATCAGGACCGTATGATCTTCTGATCTCGGTCACATCTGGACCATGCAATCTGATCTACTGTGATCCTCTGATCTCGGCCAACACTGGACCACATGTTCTTATCTTCTGATCTCGGCCAATCATTGGACCATATGATCTGATCTGGACTATTTTATGATCTTCTGATCTCGGCCAACACTGGGCCATGATGCTTAAGTCTGGACCATTTTACATTTATCCTCTGAAATTTATCATTTAATCTAGACATGAATTTTACCTTTTGATCTGGACACTTATCCTCTGATCTGGACATGCTATCTTCTAGTCTGGATTGAATCTGAATTAAATCTGGACAATCATTTCTTCTGGTCTAGACTGAATTTTATAATCACTGCCAAGCTATCTTTGGTCAGAATAAAGTCTGGACCAAGTTTGACTTGTGATTCCTTCTGGTCTGGATCAAGTCTCCCTCTGGCAGGCTTCCTTCTAGTCTGGACCAGGTCTCCTTCTGGACTCTGCTTCCTTCTGATCTGGGTCAGGAAAGATATCCTCTGATGATGTTTTGACATCCTCTGGAGGTGTATCCTCTGGTGCATTCTATATGCATCCTCTGGTATCTTCTGGAGGTGTATCCTCTGGTCTGATTTTATCCTCTAGTAACTCATCTTCTGCCTCTGGTGACTTCATCTTCTGGTGGCATTTAATATAATAATTCTAAGTACAAAATAAGATTACATGAAGTGCTTTTGTAAACATCAAAATCCTAAGTACTTAGAACCAACTTGGTTCTAACACCACTTGTGCACTCAAAATATGACGTTTAATATTTACTACAAAACAATACAAAATCCAGAACTTGATTATATTTAATGAACATAAAAGTTCATCATTTTAGTCTATAAATTGAGACTAAAAAATCAGAAAGAAAAGGGGGAAAAATTTGTGTAAGTAGAATTCTGACTAAGTAGAAAACAATAGAGAAGAAAAAAAGAGTTTTTTTTATCAGTCTTTTGTTTCTGAAATCAACCAAAGAAAAGAGAGGAAGTATAAAAAAATAGAGAAGAGAAGATAAAGAAATTCAAAAATCCGCCATCCAATTTTCTCAAGTCAACCCATAACCATAAACATATCCCAACCCATTTTAACAACACACCTGACGAAAATCAAATAAAAATAAAATAGATAAGACTAGACGTTCCTACAAATAAAATAGATAAGAAGTTACACGTTTCTATTCAGTTACACACCACCGCGCACCACCGTCTCTGTCTTCACCGATATCTGAAAAGACATGTATTTTCTCATTCTCTTCATGTTTGTTCTACTTTTCAAACTTTATATTATTAGATTGGAAACTAAAATTTGAAAATAGAGTTGATTATTTAAAAGATGAAATTTTGTTTTGTCTGTGTGGTTGGTGTTTTGGTTGAGATCATTTTTTTATTGTGCTTGTAAAGCTTAAAACTCATGTTTTGTTTTCTGTCTAAGATGCTTTACTTTGAATGTTTTTGCTTTCTGTGATGCTTTGCTTTGAATGTAATTGCTTTCTGTGATGTTTTGCTTTTACCTTCTGCGATACTTTGCTTTGAAAGACATGTTTGGTTGCTACAGACTATTTGGACGATTGATGTGCTTGCTTCCTAGTTGCTACAGCTTGTTTGCTAATAAGTATAGTCTGCTAATAAATATCTTGCTATTCTCATCACGTTTATTCCATTTAATTGACAAATACCCTGCTATATTTATTTCATTTAATATAAATAATTACATTTAATATAAATAACTATAGATGTAATTAAATAGCAATAAACATAATTTATTTCATCTATAAATAGTGTTAATCAGATTTTTTCTTTTTATCTTTGGTTGTACTATTTAATATTAAAATGAATTTTGTTTCTATCGCTTATTTAATTAAAAAGTGTTTTGAAAGAAGCTCACGCTTGTATATAGTATTTCTTGGTTCTATTATTAAAATTTGTTTTTGTTTATTTAACAGATCAAGTTACAAGTCCATATATCTTTTTTGACTGCTATTTTGTTTTTTTGTGTGTGTTTATTACTGATTTTACTTCGTAGAATTATTTAAATTTATTTAATTTTTAGCATCAATTTTTAATTCTTAAAAAAAATAAAGATAAAATTATAATCAAATATTGAAAGGTTAATTAGATGTGACATTTGTTAACCTTTCAGTTTTTAGGACGCAAGTTGTGACAACTTGGTATTTCTAAAACTTTTCTTCACAAAATAATAAAATATTCTGGAATTAATTAAATTAGATGTGACATCTTTTTTTATTCGTTGAGTTTTTAAGACACGAGTTGTACGACTTGATAGTCCTAAAACTCGCATTTCAAAATCATTATTCAAATCAAACAATTTTTTTTGTTTTTTATTTTATTTTTATCAACGACAAAACACATTGTAATTAAAAACAATCAACACATCCGCATTTTCTATCAAAGAATTACGTAGCTTTGATTTCCCCATCGTACTAAGAGATACGTACGAGTAAGATCACACCCTTGTTAAACTCAATAATAAAAATTTCCTTTCTTTTCCTCTTCTTTTTTTAAATACGCTTTTATTTCAAAAATTACATTTATATAAAAAGAAATGAATATATTTATGTTAATATTAATTTTGCACAATTAATTGTAGTAACCATATTTTTAACAGATGTCGTAGGGTGCTAATACCCTCCCCACGCATAATCGACTCCCGAATTTCAATGACCATTTTTTTAAAGGTTTTCCCAATATTTTTCCTATTTTAAAATAAAATTTGATGGCGGCTTCATTGAATTCGAGAAACACTCGAAATTTAGGCCGCAATATGGTGTAAAAAATGCTTTCCTCCATGGAGATCTAAACGAAAAGATTTATATGGGCTTACCTATTGGATACAGTGAACATATTACTGCCTACAAAATTTGTAAGTTAAAAAAGGCTCTATATGCTTAAACAATCGCCACGAGTGTGATTTGGGAGGTTTACTAGAGTCATGGTGGGTCTAGGCTTCAAACAAAGCCAAAGAGATGATACCCTCTTTATCAAACACTCTAAGTCTTGGGGGAGTAACAGTGTTACTAGTATACGTGGACGACATTATAGTGACAGATGATGATGAAGATGAGCAACAACTGTTAGGACAACACCTAGCCAAGGAATTTGAGATTAAAACCTTGGGAAAATTGAAGTATTTCCTGGAAATTGAAGTGACTCACTCTAAAAAAGGAATTTTCATATCTCAACAAAAATAAATCACAAACCTTCTACAAGAAACGGACAAGACAACATGCAAGCCGACGAGTACACCAATCGATCCAAATTTAAAGTGTGGAGATCGAACTTGCGACCTCCTTATCACTGCACTCCCTAACTTCCCCACCCCAACCACAATGTCAACCTTATATCCCTTAATATCTATGGTCATACAATAATAGATGTTGTGCCGTCCTTTTGCTTCAAATGTGAATATCTCTGTATCTTTAATTGCTCTTGGTGGAGGTTGATTGTCTATCATATCTCACATATCAGCATGTGTTATATTTATTGAATTCTTCTGCTTTTATATATTCTCAAGAAGCATGTATTATGTGTTATTTGCAAGTCAAAGTGTTGTCATATTGCTATTATTTATTCATCAAATTATTTTCTAACTGCTCTAATTTCGCCTTAAGTTTCATATGTTATTATGCTTAGTCTATTAATCAAGTGCATTATAATAGTGTTGGTTTATTTTATATGAAGACTATTCTTTATACGATGTCAAAATTTTAGGGAGACTCGACCTACTTTTTGTGCAACTAATAGACTCAAAAGCAGTTTAAAGTTGTCAAGAGTTTAGAAACCGCACCAGTCCACAGACATATTTATGGGTCATAAGGAGCTTGAGAGATTGTTCTCAGCTTGATGGAATGCTTCGTTTTTTCTAAATTTTGTGCTGAGATATTTGAATTTGAGTATTTATTCCAAGTTCATGTTTAATGCGCTTTCATTCATGAGATTTGCATAAACAAACAAATCTCGTATCTAACTCTCTTTTTATTATATTTTAACAACAGATTTATTTATTTTAATACAATTTAATAAAATGAGAGGGTGTCTATAAAGACTCATATCTATAAGCCCTCAATTTTCTTATTCCATAGTTGAGATGGACTCCATTGTATACCGACTAATATTTTTTCAAATTGATACTCCTATAATTTCAACCATGATTGTTGAACTCTCTTTTTGACTTGTATTTGTACCGGATGACATATAATAGTAAAATTTTGAGATTGAGGACAGTTGAAAATAGAAAACTACTCTTAATTGAATAACGAAAAAATTTACAATACTAAGTTAATAATATAAACAGTAAAATGTTTATCGACAAAATTGAAGTGTTTTTATAATACTTGTATCTTTGGATATATAATATTGACGACAACTATTGATTAAATTCGTACTATATTAAAATTAATTTATTAATCAAAATTAATTTATTAATCTGAATTAAATAAACATTACATTAAGTTGAAAAATCAAAATAATATCACATTAAAATAATTAACAAAATAATGTAATATTAAGATGAAAAAATCAAGAAAAAAATGGATAAAAAACTAAATATATGTGTAAATCATTTATTTAGACAAAGAGAAGGAAAAATCAATTTAGATAATAATTTTAGACAAAAAATTTGATCGTAAACCATCTCACCGACGGATAAAGAAGAATTAAAATAACTTATAAATATTGATATATTATTTTAAATATTAAGTTGTGAGTAGATTTTTAGTAATAATTATACTATATTCACCTATAAAAAAAATGTTAAAAGTTTGAAATTTAAAGACCGAAATGGAATATAAAATCTTAAAGTATAAAAGTAAAATCCGAAAAAATCTAATTTAGTGGAATTATTTATACAATTTTTCCTTTTATTTTTGTTAACTTAAAATTGACGTCCCTGGTGCTGGGTTGCAAAGTGAAACCTTTCCGCCGATCTCCAGACATTTGAAATGGCAAGTGTTGAAACGACAACGCCAGAGTCGTCGTCGACCTCCATACGACAAAAACCAGAAGAACAAAACGCAGACATAATCAGTAGTCTACCAGACGGTGTACTGAGCCACATCCTATCATTCCTCCCAACCAAAACCTCCGTCGCAACAAGTCTTCTGTCTCACAGGTGGCGTGATATTTGGCTGCAGGATCTCTCAGTTCTCGACATCTCCGACGAATCCTTCAAATACAACGAAGAAAAACCGTTTGAACTCTTCAAAACCTTAGCCGTTTTCGTAAACAGCGTTTTAACTCTTCGTAAGCACTGCCAAGTTCGTAAGCTCCGTCTCTCATGTACCAAATCTCTCATCGACGACAAGTTCTGTGTCCATTCCGTTAAAACGTGGGTCCGTTCCGTCATTGGGCCCCAGCTTAAGGAACTGGACCTCACACTCTTCGCTTACTGCTTTCAGCCCCCAATCAATCTCTCTGCTTGCATTAATCTTGTTTCCCTCAGGTAAGCACATTCATTTCTTTTTTTTTAATTTATTTCTAGGGTTTAGTATATTTTTTATTTCGAGTAAATAGTCCCTGAAATTGTAGGATTAATAGTACCAATCTAGTCTCTTGCCAACAATATTTTAAAATGATATATAAATTTGCAAAAAGTTTATCGCTATGTTGGTATTCATAGGGACTACAATGATTAAATGGGTGGTAATGTCAGGTATGCATTTGAAATTAAGTGAATAATATG
The DNA here is from genome assembly GCA_037974295.1 of Cicer cuneatum. NCBI lineage: Eukaryota > Viridiplantae > Streptophyta > Magnoliopsida > Fabales > Fabaceae > Cicer > Cicer cuneatum. Next base: position 71,494,705 of record JBBPBO010001985.1, on the reverse strand, counting down.
TATGAAATAAGTATAAGTAAAAATGGTAACTGAAACTAGATAAATATACTTTTCGGTTACTATTTAGATAAATATACTTTTCGGTTACTATTTTTACTTATATTTCAGGAGAGAGTCTATGCTTTTAGTAACTATGATAGATTAACATTTTTTTGGGCCGTGGTGATAACCACTTGAAATTCACACACACAACTGCAAGGTCCTGTTCGACCCTAGGACAGGATGTCCAACCTAATAATATCGGCATTTGTCAGTTGAGTTAAGCTTTACGAACTCAGTTAGTATTTTACAATTCTAGAATCATTTTGGGATATTGAGAATGCGGAGGACTAGGTTTGCAGTTTTAGGGAGAAAATTGGATATTTACTCTTTTTTATTTCTATCTAATTTGATTGTTTTTGTTTTTTTAGTTGTTTTTAATAACATGATAGTAACATAATAACAATTAACATTTAGTTCAGTATCAATGGTACAATATTTTTTGACTTGAAATGCGCTACGGCAATTCGTTTACCATCACTGAAGAAGCTGAAACTTGGCATTGGTTATGTCAAGGTGTCTTCCATGAACGCCCTCATCTCTGGCTGCCCTACCCTAGAAACTCTGGATCTTTGCTTTTATCCTGAGGAATACGGCATTATTCGCGTGCCATCTTCATTGAAGAGGTTGAAAATCGTCATTGCCAATAGCTACGTTGGGGCTTCCCTTGAAATGTACACGCCTATTCTTGAGTACCTTAGCATTGCCAAAATCATGTTAGGTGATGTTGGAAACTTGCAAAATGTGGTGGATGCATCCCTTGATGTTTTTCCTTCCCCGGGTGCTTCTGCTGCCTTCACTTTACTCAAGCTCCTCAGCGCTCTCTCTGGAATAAAACATCTAGTGATGAGCCGTTCAACAACAAAGGTATAATTTTATTATCACGGTTTATAATATATACTATAGATATAGTGCCAAAATGTAAATGACAACTGATGTATTTCATTGTTCAATTACATACACATATGTACAAGTAATAGAATCCAATTGTTCTACACAGTGCACTCAAAATCACGCTAACAATAATCCAATAGCCGATCTTGCAGCTTCCACTCTTAGGAATTCTTTAATCTTCCCAAATCCTTCAGATGAAAGTAGGTACGAAGATAAAGCTTGAATCGGTGTATAGTGATAGAATCATTGCCTGCAATAATAATATCATCTCGAGTTTATAAACTCTCTCTTCTTCTCTTCATTTTTCAAGTTTAGATGGACTATTTTGGGATCTGCTATTAATTTTGCGACTCATCCCAAAGTGTTTTTAGTTTCCCCATAGCATGCAACCTTGGTCATTCCCTGTTGTTTTGCACTGCCAATTTAGCTTTCAGTGGTTGAATCCGTAGACCATTCACTACTGAAAACTGTTCCTAGTTATCTTCCCACAATTCATTTTCCATGTATGTTACAGTGGAATGCAAAGTGGGTACAATGATATTTAATATCGATGACACAAGTATTGGACTTAAGTACTTAACTGTCTATCAACTCCCCATTGTTTGTGCATCTATGTCAAGTTGTTTGTGGGTTCCTTCAATGAAGCCCTACTTTCGTCAAGCAGGTTACAAAGTTCTTATGTTTTGGGCCCATTCTTTGTAGTTCTCTAGCCCTGCAAATGCACTTGTGACTTGTGTGAGCATGCCTCAGGGGTTGTTGTTTGCGTTCAAATCACACGATATGAATGAGATTTTTTGGCTATATCGATATTGACTTCATAAGTTTTGGCTCTATCAGTATGAGGTGTCTCTCATTATTTCATGTCATGACAGAAATTTGGGCAATGTATTATCAGAACTGGTTTGCTCTGATACCAGTTCTGATTTGCTCCGATACCATGCTAAAATATAGGTGACTAATGTATTTCACTGATAATATACACACATATACTAGTCTTAGAATCCAATCACCCTACACCATTCTTTAAATATCATGCTAACAATAATCCTTAGATAGCCGAGTCAAGGATATGCACAGATCACATATAAATAAGCTTTCTAATCACAAGCTAATCTTTAGTGGTATGATTGGGGATATCACAAAGAAAAATATAGAAAATTATGGTACCGTATCATCAAAGATTAGTTCTTTACTAGCTAACATTACAACATTATTACTTGTTGTCATGTACAAGCAGTGGCTATTGGGTGGCCCCACTGATCTATGTTTTCCAGAATTTCGCCATTTAATTCATCTAGAGCTCATTCTTCCGTGGTTTAACTCAAATTCTCTACTGAGCCTACTCCAGACATGTCATATACTTCAAGTTCTCATAATTCAAAACGACAAGGTTTGTTGAGTTATTAAGTTTTTTTAATTTAAGCTATAGTTTATTTAATTTCATTAATTTCATGTACACCACTTAATAACTTCAATCTATATGAAATTTATTAATTCAATCTATTTATGAAATAGATTACACAAGACCTCGTTTTATGCATACTCCAAACAATCACGAGGATATATAACATGATTTATTACTATATACATGATTGCATCTTATGTAAGTTGTGGTGTCGTTTGTTGCTGGTAGGAACAATCACCCTTACCAAAATGGGCTGCACAGACAAGTGTTCCTAGTTGTCTTGTATCGCACTTGATTGTTATTCAATTTAAAGGATATGGAGGATCTGTAGATGAGCTATTATTTGCTGAGTATATTTTGCAAAATGGATTTGTTTTGAAGACAATGGTTATTGCTGATATCTCGGTGGACCTAAACAAGAAGTTTGATACTCTCAAAAGATTAAGTAATGTGCCAAGAGCCTCTGGAATGTGCCAACTTACATTTGACTGAATTGCATCTCCCTAAGGTGTGATCTCTCACTAATAACTGCTTTGTCTTACTAAATCATTTCAAAGATGATCAAAGTTGGGTTTAGTTTGCATAATTAGTTGTCCCTTGTATTTACATGCACATCACTTCATTTTCAGCTCTTTTGTGGTGGAATTACATAATTCCACCATACTCCAAAATTTTCTATTGTTCTTTGACTTTGTTATTTTCTCACTAGTCATAGTAATAATACTCCCTCCGTCCCATATTATAAGTCATAAGGTTTTGGAACATGAATTCAGAAATGCAATTAATATTATTGATTTCATAAAAAATATTGTATACTTTACTAAACTCCCTCTCATATTAATTACAAGTATTGAAATGTAGACAACAATAATGATTAAAGTTATAATAGGAAAAAAGTAATTAATATACTTCATTGATATTGTAAAACAACATATAAAATAGGACAAATTTGTTTTGTTAAAATGACTTATAATATGTGGGATGAAAGGAGTAATTAGGATAGGGATTAGGGTGGGCTTAGCCAGAGGGGTTGAGATTTGTTAGTGAAGAAAGTAAAAGACAAAATACTTTCATATTTTATTAATACAGCCCTAAGCTGTTTATATAGAAAATAAAATTACAATAGTAATACTGAGTAATAATGACATAATCATAAAATAAAAATAAATAGAATAATATAAAATCAAATCAAATCTGATTTTCCTTAATTCTTCAACACCCCCTCTCAAGTTGGTGCATAGATATCTGTCATGCCCAACTTGGCTATAAGTCGCTCAAAATTGGGTCTTGCTAAATCTTTTGTCAAGATATCAGCGGTTTGCTGGTTGGAAGTCACAAATGGCAGACATATAATTCCGGCATCAATTTTTTCTTTTATGAAATGGCGGTCAATCTCAATGTGTTTGGTTCTATCATGTTGTACGGGGTTGTGAGCTATACTTATTGCTGCTTTGCTATCACAGAACAATTTTAAGGGTGAGTCAACTTTCATTTTCAGTTCATCCAAGAGTTTACGAATCCACAAAAGTTCACAAATTCCTTGAGCCATTGCTCTAAATTCAGCTTCTGCACTGCTTCGAGCAACAACCCCTTGTTTCTTACTTCTCCAAGTGACTAAATTTCCCCAAACATAGGCACAATATCCAGTAGTGGATTTTCTATCAGTAACTGATCCTGCCCAATCAGCATCTGTAAATATAGAGACTTCTCTGTCATTAGTTTTCTTGAAGTACAAACCCTTTCCAGGATTGGATTTCAAGTACCTTAAGATTCGATAAACTGCCTCCAAGTGTTCTTCATAGGGAGAATGCATGAATTGGCTTACAACACTCACAGAGAAAGCGATGTCAGGTCTAGTGTGGGCTAGATAAATAAGTTTGCCAACCAACCTCTGGTATCTTCCAATCTCAACAAGAACACTGCCTTTCTCCCAAAGTTTAGTATTTAATTCCATAGGAGTATCTGCTGGTCTACACCCACTCATCCCAGTTTCTTCCAAGAGATCTAGGATGTATTTCCTTTGAGAAACAACAATTCCCTTCTTTGAGCGAGCAACTTCCATACCAAGAAAATATTTGAGTGCGCCTAAATCTTTGATCTCAAATTCTTTTGTCAAGTTTTTCTTCAATCTTTCCATTTCAACAATGTCATCTCCTGTGAGAATAATATCATCTACATATACAATTAAAATTGCAATTTTACCAACATTAGAGAACTTCATGAACAACATATGGTCTGATTGTCCCTGCATATATCCTTGCTTTTTGACAGAGCGAGTGAATTTCTCAAACCAAGCCATTGGAGATTGCTTGAGACCATAAAGGGATTTTTGTAGTTTGCATACATTTGAACCAAACTTATCTTCAAAGCCAGGTGGACTATCCATGTATACTTCCTCTTCCAAATCACCATTCAGGAAAGCATTTTTTACATCAAGTTGGTTAAGAGACCAATCTAAATTCACCGCCAAAGACAAGAGAACTCTAATAGTGTTTAACTTGACAACAGGAGCAAAAGTCTCTAAGTAATCAATGCCATATGTCTGAGTAAATCCTTTAGCAACCAAGCGTGCCTTGTATCTTTCAATTGTGGTATCAGAATTATATTTCACAGTAAATACCCATTTACAGCCAACGGTATTCTTTCCTGTAGGTAACGTCATGACTCTCCAAGTTTGATTCTTCTCAAGAGCTCTCATCTCTTCAAGAATAGCTTCCTTCCACTTTGGAATTTTTAGAGCCTCCTGTATATTTTTTGGAATTTCTACAGCAGACAACTTAGAGGTAAATGCAGCAAATGAAGAAGACAATTTTGAGTATGACACATAATTAGACAAAGGATATTTAGTGCATGATCTAACAGGTTTTCTAATTGCAATAGGAAGGTCTATATCAGGATACTCGACATGACTCTTAAGAACAGAAGAGGACTTACCTGTATCAAGATGATGTGTTGGATTATCTGTTGGTTCGGAATCTTGGAAGGGTCGGAGAATGGGTCCTTCATTTCTCTGTTTATGGTTTCTTCTTTCAAAGACATTTCCCTTCCAAGTAGGGTCAATGGTAGTAAACCTGCTTTGTGTCTCTTTATCTGAGTCATTATGTTGTGGCATTTCAGGTGGTCCTTCATTATTATTGAGATCAAGAATTTGATCAGTGTGATTTTGATTTAAAATTGTCGCTCCCGAATCTGTCGAAACCTCATTCATAAGTTGATTGAGTTCCAATATGGATTCTTGGGCATTTTCTTTTGGTGCATCAATATAAGTCTCAGAATTTTGCGACACTATATCACTTAAAGTGATGATGTTTTCATAAGTAAAAGATGAATCTTCCTTATAATTTCCCCCCTGAAGATGAATGTCAGTAAAAAATGGTTGATTTTCCACAAAAGTAACATCCATGGTTACAAAAATTCTTTTTAATTTTGGTTCAAAACACCGATACCCCTTCTGAGTTGGAGAGTAACCAGTAAACACACATTTTATTGCTCTTGGCTCGAGTTTGTCAAGTTGTTTATGTTCATGAACAAAAGCAGTGCAACCAAAAACTTTTAGTGGCAAATCAGCAGATACACTAGTCAAAGGAAAATAATTTCGAAAAACATCAAGAGGGGTATGAAAATCTAAAACTTTAGATGGCATTCGATTAATTAAATATGATGCAGTTAAAACAGCTTCACCCCACAAATATTTTGGAACCTTATTTGCAAATAGTAAAGCTCTAGCAACCTCAAGAAGATGCCTATTCTTTCTCTCTGCAATTCCATTTTGTTGGGGTGTATTAACACAAGAACTTTGATGAACAACTCCATTGGCAAGAAAAAAATCAGACAAAAATATATTAAAATATTTTTTACCATTGTCACTTCTGAAGACTTGAATATTTGTTTGGTATTGAGTGTGCACCATTTTAAAGAAATTTTTGACAACTTGTCCAACTTCTGATTTTTCTTTCAATAGATAAACCCAACAAATTCTAGTATGATCATCAATAAAGGTTATAAACCATCTTTTATTAGAAAAAGTGTTTATTCTATTAGGACCCCAAACATCACTATGAATAATTGCAAACGGTTTTGATTTTTTATATGGTTGTGTAGAGAAAGAAGAACGGTGATGTTTAGCAAATTCACAAGTTTCACAATGAAATAAAGACGAATCCTTCTTAGAAAATAATTTAGGAAACAAATGTTTCAAATACGGAAAACTAGGATATCCTAACCGTAAATGTCATAACATAATATCATCATTATTAGAAGAAACAAAAATAGATTCAAAGCAGGTACTTGTTTTTGGTTGGTCTTTGAAGTCAAGTCCATTGTTAAGATAATAGAGTCCTCCACTCTCCTTAGCATTGCCAATCATCTTCCCCGTGCTCAAATCCTTAAAAGTGCAATGAGAATGAAAGAAGTTAGCTTGACAATTTATATCCTTTGTTAATTTAGTAATGGATAACAAATTACATAATAAATTGGGAACATGTAAGACATCTTTTAAGGTTAACACAGGTGACAAAATAACAGAACCTTTCCCTGCAATGGCTGAAAGAGAGCCATCTGCAATTTTAATTTTGTGGTTACCTGCACAAGGACTATAAGAAGAAAACAAACTCGACTCCCCAGTCATATGATCAGTAGCACCAGAATCGATAATCCAAGTATAGCTGGGAGAGACACTAAGTAGAGCAGTATTTGGAAAATTACCTCTCTGAGCTATAGAGCAAGAAGGAGTTTGAGACTCAAGGAGTTTGTACAATTGATCTAATTGTTCTTTGCTGAAAGGAGATGGGCTTGAAGGAGACTGCTTCTCTTGATCAGAGGTACCAGCTTGGAGGGCATGACCTTCATTTCCTCCTTTTTTCTTCCAATTTAGAGGTTTTCCATGGAGCTTCCAACATGTATCACGTGTGTGCCATGAACGTTTGCAATGTTCGCACCATGGTTTCTTGCCATCTCTCTTCCCGTCTTCATTCTTAGTGACTAGGGCAGAGCTTTCAACCTCAACAACAGAAGGTGACTTACCCATCATAACACCTTGTCTTGCCTCTTCTCTTCTAACTTCTGAGAACGCTTTCCGAAGTGATGGCAATGGAATCTTTCCCAATATTCTGCCTCGGACTTCATCAAGTCGCTTATTAAGCCCAACCAAGAACATGAATACTCGGTCGTTCTCCTGTCTCTTAAGAAACAAAACACTGTCCTCACAACACTTCCAATGATCATCATAGCAGAGATCCAATTCTTGCCATAGTGTCATCAACTCATTATAATAGGTAGTGACATCTCTATCTCCTTGTTTGGCATACCACAATCGTGATTTGAGATCGAAAATTTGAGAAGAATTCTGAATATCAGAATATGTTTCTTTGACAGCCTCCCAAACTTCCTTCGCAGTAGGCAAAAACATAAAAGGTTTTCTAATCGTTGATTCCATATTACTAAGCAGCCAAGCAATAATAACAGAGTTCTCAGATTTTCAAAACCTGTAATTAGGATTAGTTGTGGCAGGTATTTGCACCTCTCCTGTGAGGAAACCGTATTTTCCCTTACCATCTAGGATCAATCTTGCGGTTTGGGACCATTCGACATAATTTTTTCCATTAAGTTTTTGGATTTCAACTTTGAGGGCATTAGAAGTTCCCTCATGGCCAAAAAAATTGGAAAAACCGTTGTTAGATAAACCATTCCAACTACCACTGCCCCTTGGGCCGCCGCCAGTGCCTAAACCGGTGTTGTTGGCTACTTCTGATTTTTCACCCAAACCATTGTCGTCGCCGCCAGTGCCTAATCCAATGTTGTCGCCTGAGCCGCCGCCAGTGCCTAAACTGGTGTTGTTGGCTACTTCTGATTTTTCACCCAAACCATAGTCGCCGCTACCCATAAGGGATGCCTTCCATGAGGTATTGTGTGCCATAGCTCAGTTGTTGGTTAGAACGCAGCAAACCCTAGTGGGTTGTGAAAAGCTTTACAAAACCCTAACCAATAACTCTTGATACCATGAAGAAAGTAAAAGACAAAATACTTTCATATTTTATTACTACAGCCCTAAGCTGTTTATATAGAAAATAAAATTACAATAGTAATACTGAGTAATAATGACATAATCATAAAACAAAAATAAATAGAATAATATAAAATCAAATCAAATCAAATCTGATTTTCCTTAATTCTTCAACAGTTAGATATATTACTATAATATTGAAGAAAATGACTGACATTTATCTACTTACTGAAATTGAAGGAAAAACTTTTGGATTGAATACCACATAGTAAATCAACTTAGTTAATTTCTACTGTTGGATCTTGTTATCATTGCAACTAACTCTTTGTTTATTTGGGACATTAGTGTTCACTTTGATGGATCAGATTTACCTTTGTGGTGTTTCACCCTAGTAGTAATGCTACAACCTTGTATTCACGAGTTTGATCTTCTAGACAATCTAAACTAACATAACACATCATGTCTTGTATACAAATATTTTTTCGGAAGTTGTTGAAAAAAGAAGAAATATGTCATCTCTTTGTGGCATTTTGCATTTGATTTGTCTGTTGCAATATTACCATATGCAAAACAAGTAAATTTTTTATGTTCAGAGGATCAGTTAACAGTTTCTTTCTCTATAAGCTTTGTGCATTTCAATGTACTAGTGGTAGTTATTATGCGATAAATTAGTGGTTTCAACCATAATTTATTTTATTTTTTCTTCTACCACGAATTTAAGTTGGGAAATTGATTTGGTTGTATGTAGAAAGTAAAACTAAATGGTAACTAAATTATGGTGAGAGGGTGCATGTGCACTCGAAGTTTGGAAAATCACGAGTTTTCTAAATTTTGCCCCCTATTTTCTATATTTGGTCCTCAATACTTTAAAACGGAAGCCAAAATAGTCCCCAATGAGAGTAAAATATTCCTTAAATAATCAATTTGACTCATTTAAAATTCTAAAGAATAAAAATGATATTTTTCATTTTCGGTGAACAATTACTATATCTTTGTAATGTTTTCAAGGATCAGTTTACTCAAAATAATAATACTAAATAACTCTAAACAATTGACTAAAATCTGTCATAATAAAAGGATTTTTTTTGACAGACGAGTATAGGCATCATATACCAACACCATATATTACTGTTCATGTAATGCTGGATGGTTAATGACATGCAAATGATGTGTAAATTCTGGTTATTCAGCCTTTATTGTTGGTATTAAATGAGATTTGATTAACTTGTTCTTTATATGTTTGGCAGTTCCCATTTGCATTGACAAGATCATGTTTGCTCGGATGATATGGGCTTCACTAAAAAGAGGATAATGGAGAGCAAAACATATAATAATATTACACATTTCATTGGAATTGGATTTTGGTAAATTAATATGGCAACATGGTGATGGTACACAATGCAGGTAGCTGGCGTTGTGAAATAGCTCTTGAAGTTTTTTCTTGGTTTTGTGTAAAACATAGGAAAACCATTGAAATTTTTTAAAACTCTTATTTAAGAGATGCTTATAACCCCCTATATATATTTCTGAAACAAAAACGGTGCCCTGTCCGGCAGTACACATCCGAAGGGTAGAAATACAGTTTTTTTATTTTGAAGTACACACTTCAAAGGCAAAAAAAATGTGTTTTTTTGGAATGTGTATTTCTGAAGTGTATGTGCAGGATGGGGAAAGAAACTCCCTCTTATTCTCACCTTAAAATATGTACTTTCCAGTCACTTGCTTAAGTGCCTACATCTCAGTATCTGTAACTAAGCAATTTCAACTTCTTTGATTGAGATAAATTAGTCAAATTTCATCCTTTATCTCTAGCTTATGTTATTGGAATACTTTGGTCTTTGAGAGTGTTTGTGAGTGCTACTAAGATTGTGCATAAGATTTTGTGGTGCAAAGTATGTTGCACAATTTGATTACATGATTTTGATTTCTTTTGCGGTAGTAGTAGCAGCAGCAAGGAAACGCCAATTAAGCAAAAAAATAAAACAATCTTCCAACCAGTCCTAACCAGAAGCAAAATTTATTCTATTTTTGCAATAAAATTAAATTAAGCTACGATAACCTACATAAAATTAAATAAAGCTACCATAACCTACATAAATAAAATAAAACAAAGTACAGTTATATATTAATACCCAGTAAGGAGCAACATTGTACAAGTGTATCATGTTTGTGAACTAGTAAACATATAATGATCCAACACTCATGTGTTGGTGATCCTCTCATATTGAAATCCAACATAAAGGAGTTATGTTGGTAATGTCCCTATTTAAATTAATCGGTCCTACTTATATATATTTTTTATGTTGAAGATCCAAATGAATTTGAATAGTGAGATCACTAACATAATTTTCTCGTGATAGATTCGAACATGATCTAAATCCGCGTTGATAGTGTATAAGTATGTGAATTTAGTACCAAGTACCAATGTGTATAGATATATTTCATCAAGTTCATATTGTATGAAAACATCAAACTTTTTATAAAGCATAAATTATGACGTGGTACATAAGGGTCAAAATTACAGCCAAGATGGCTTGTTGGCTAAGCGAAATAGTTCTTTCCCTATTGGTTTGAATTTTGGACTTGGTGTTTTGAGCAGAATAGAGGAAAGCCATTGAAATGTTGTCCTCTCTCTCACATTTAAATATTGGTTTTCCAATCACATGCTTGTAGTGCCCACCACTCAGTATCTGTAGCCAAGCAATATCAAACTCGTTAACTGAGATAGACTAATGTAATTTCTAGCAATTTTGTTATCATTAAAATTAAAATTACTCAAGATACTAACGCTTGTTGGAACTACCACAGTTTTTACAGCACTTACTAACACTCATACACAGTAAATTGAATGTAAGATTGAAGGAATGATAGAATTATAAGTTTTATTGATTACTTGTTCCTAAAGTTTCATACTGACTTCCTTTATATTTGATTGTCTTGCACCAGTGGATAGTAAAATAATTTTGAATTAGCATCATTATTATTAAAAATGTACAAATAGCCAAATTCAACTAAATATATTCATATAATAAAAACATAGCAATATTTAAAGAGAAAGAGGGGGCACAAGTGTAAATTCACCTGTATTTGATCTCCAGCAGTGATTATAAGGGTACCTTGTTCAGGGAAGAAAGACAGCCAACTTTTCTTAGAGTAAACATGAAACTCTGAAGAGCCATCACAAACATGCAAGCACAAAGAATGTGAGTAATCAGTTCCCCTAATCAGCATTCTAATCACATCATATTTCAAAGTATCAACCCATTGATCATTTCTATTAATATCTTTGTGATGTTTGTAAATGCAACAAAGTGTCCCAACTTCATGTCTACGACCAATTATATCACCGTCACTTGCTAATTTCTTGGCAACATTTTTCAGTATCAAAGGTAAAATTTTCTTTGCCACCATCTCTACACGTGACTGTAGAATTTCCATCTTCGTGCTGCAACTTCAACAAATTTTACATTAGGAAACATTATAGAATAAATATGACCGAAAATTATTATACTAATAAAACAATGCCTATTAAAAATTGTCTTTATAAATCGGTCCATTTTTGTCTATTTTTATTAATTCTCACGTTTTTATATTTATTTAATTTAGGTTTAATTATAGTTTTAATATCTTATTTTTAACAATTTATGAAATCGGTCTCTTTATTGTAAAATCTGACGGTTTTTGTCGTATATTTTAATTTTTTAACTAAAAAAATACATATTTTAAATAACGTGATATATGATATTGATGATGTAAAACGAATTATTTAAGTTTTCAGTTTTAAAATTATTTAAAGATATAAAAAAAATTATAAATTTTCTTACTTTTAATAAAATTATTTATTATTCTCTTATAATACTTTTAACTATATTAGTATATCATTTCATCTATTTTTCCCTCTCCGCAATCATAGTTAAACTTTTTCTTTATGAATATAAATAATAAGATAATGGTCAATATTGTTTTGAATTTTTAAAAACGAAAAATAATTAAGAATATAAATTCTTCTATAAAAACAAAATATATAATTAAAAATAGATTTAATTGTAATTTTGATATCTTTATTTTAACTAATTTATAAAACTGGTCCATTAATTGTAAAGTTCAACTATTTTAATTTATTTTTCAAATCGATGTAACATAATTTAAACAATATGATATATAATATTATGTTTTTTCTTATGAATAAATAGTTAAAAATATTATATGGTTTTAGAATATCTCTAATAAATGTCTCAATTGAGATATTTCAAAATTGTTTGTCTAAAAAAGAAAAGATAGATTTAGTGCACAAAATTTTCTTAAAATGTAGGAATATGGTGTTACCTAAAATGTGGATATATAGGCCAAATTCCCTCCATTTTCAACTTCAACTCTTCATCCTTACACCAAATAAATTCTTCACTGAACTCACTTCCCTCCTCTTCTCCACCATGATACTCCTCGAAACCCCAAGGCTTCTCCGGCGACCTCGTTACAGCGTCTCTCTTCCCCGCCGGCACCAAAAATATTCCTCTAGCAGCCTCAACAGCTGCAGCCATCAGTTGCGGCGATATCCCGTGGTTGATAAGCTGAAAGCATCCAAACCTAACTATCGAATCCGAAACGACGTCGACGAGATCTTCGTCCTCGTGGAAACAAAGCGAAACGAAATCGATCTTCGGAGGTGTTTCGTTGTTGCTCTGTTTCGGGAAAATCTTGTCCGGTAACACCAGATCCGGAACGCGGAGGGATGTTTCCAGAAATTCCGTTAAAAATTCGTTGTTTGTTATGGACGATCTATGACCGGCGGCTACCGGAGACGGCGGTGGTGCACGGAAATTGACGGAGGTTTCCGGCATAGTTCGCGGTGTTAATGTTAATGATCGCATTGTTGAAGATGTTATGAGTGAAAAAAGTTATGAGAAATTGAGAATGAATTGTTTTTGTTAACGAAAACAAAAAAGGGAGAAAAAGTAGAGATGATAGATTGTCTGTTGCATTGGTAACATTGGTTCCGGGAATCATTACGACGTCGTTTGCTTTTCCTTTTTCTAATTTGCTTTCGTTTTCCTTTACAGAGACAGAGTATGGCTACCACTGTGTTTCTCATCATTTCATTTCCTTTCCTTTCAACCCAATTACAACTCATTCGGTGTGGGCTATCTTTCAATTTCAAATAGCTAGAATAAATTAAATTTGTACTAAACTAATTCATGTACTTGTTTCATATATGTAACTTAAAGGAAAAAGCCAATGAATTGTGTGATCAAATAAAAATATTATTCTCAATTTTTTTATCTCATAATCTTATTTATTTGGACTTTTGACAATATTTCTCATCCACTTTTTCTTTCATATTATTGAGTTTGATTCTTACTCATAAAATACAATGATGCTAAACGAAGATAATGTGTCAAAAGGATTCCAATTTTTAAAAAATGCACATCAAGTAAGTTATTTTATATTGAGTATGATTAAAAAAAAGTTATTTTATATTGAGTAAGATATTTTTTATTAAACGACAGTAAAGAGAAAGAAAGTGAAGGAATACCAAAAAGAAAAGCCTTCTTAATTCAATGCTAAAAGTAAAAGTAATGTCACCCTAATTATCTAAATCCAAACATGTTAAAAGATGATTATGATCCGCTTTAAACTTTACACAATTATGCCAATTACAACAAAATTTAGTTTGTGTTGGATTGAATGGGCATATTCACACCACAAATAATGTATATAGACGCCTCACATAAATGATTGAAAGTGAAATGTTTTTGGAACATTTATATCTTTTGAATTTTAAATTTTTTTTTTTTTGTTTCTTTAATGTTTGTTATTTTACTTTGAGATCAATGTCCACATTTAATAATATAAGGTATTGAGATATAATATCGAAAATTGTGTTCAAATAATAAAATTATTATTGAAATTTGTTGTAAGCCTTTCTTTTGTTCAAAATCTCATTGACTACTCTCATGAGTTGAAGTTGATTACTACATCTTAATTATAACCTCTATTTAGAAAAAAATTGCCCCATAAATATAAACCTATTTATCATTTAATTTATTATATACATTTATCGTTTATATTTTAAATATATTTTATATTAATAATATTAATCCGTCTTATAAGATAAAAAATTAATATCAAATTCATTTATACATAAATGATAATTTAATAAAATCAACACATAATATACCTACACTACTAATTCTTTTTAATATAAGTAAAATATACTGCAAGTGATTATAAAAAGGGACTAACGAAGTAATTGAAAAAATATTGGAATAATAATGAAAGGTCACCTCATACACGGGGCAATGAACTTCCATTTCAAAATAGTTATAACATTTAAAAAAAAAATAAAAAACTCAACAAAAAAAAAAAGGAACACAACATATATTGGTTTCCATTTCAAAACAAACGGGATTTTCATAAAAAAACAGAAAAAAAGCAACACAACATATATGTATAATGTACTCGTGTTCCAACTTGTCTGAATTATGGTGGTTTCTTCTCTCATTTAATAATCTAAAAAACATTTAAATTGTGTTTAGATTCACCCATCTAATTAAATCCATAAAATACAGATTTTGATTAATTAATTCAAACGTATTTTTAGCGAAATTTTGAGTGTATTGTAGAGAAGAAACCACATGAATTATTTGCAAATAAATACACACTAGATTTAGTGTTACTCATTCCAAAGAGATATATTATTCAAGTTTTAAATATAAATAAAGATGAATCAAATAAAATTGATGTATTTGATTAGGCAAAAAAAGTTAATTTATTTAGTCTTAAATTTAAAATTATATTAACTTTTCTTTATACAAATTATATTTAAGATTAGCTTTCCAATTAAGCTTTCCAATTAAGTGTAGCAACACAATTTGACCCCTTCAATCCTTGTAAAAATGTCTTTGATTTTGATGGAGAAAATCCACCCTCTGCTCAACATATAAATTAGCAACCATTTTGCTGGGCTGGGAAATTAAATATGCATATAAATGGGCAACATTTTGTTTTTGAACGAAATATATATAAAAAATTTATACACATAAAATCTCAGTACTTTAGGGCTTGGGTGGCTCTGACCAGCCACATTCATCTATACACATGAATTGTATGAACAATAATATTACAACTTAAAATGACATAAAAAAATAAAATAAAAGTGTCATGTTAAAATACGAGTTGACGTTACTAATAGAGATACGAATAGGCCACACCGACCCACATATATCGATGTCTACCCACATAATAAGTATTTTAGGTATATTAAGTCAATCTATTTAAATAAATATAAATAATATATTTTTACTATTATAATTATTATTAAATTTTAATTTTTTTGTTATATATACAACTTTGAGCAATTTACATATATTAATCTCATTTAGTTTTTGATATATTTAAATGTATTATTATAAAATAGAACTTAATTTCATTAACATATTAACTCGTCAATTTATTTAATAATATGTTTGATTAGTTATTAAAAAAATTAAAATAAAATAAACTTTTAAGGTAACACATGTTTTAGATTTTATGTTTAGATACTTTGATGTTTATATAGCTCGTCCTATAATTGTCGTTGCTCGATTTTCCCACGAGTAACCGTTAGTATTAATTAATGGATGAGTGGCAGAGTAAAAAATAAAATTTGACACACGTTCTAAGTTCTTTTATGTTACTTAAAGTTTTACGAAAACTACCTATTACACTTATCAAAATTATTGAAAACAGAAAATTTTATATTTTTATTTCTAAATATAAGATCTCTTGTTATTTTCATTGTTCCTTTTATATAAATTTGACAATAGTATGCCGTCACCGGTCACCACTTCTATATATATCTCTTTTCGTAAGCAACTTCTACATATTTCTCTATTATATTAATATTAACTTCAAAAATTATCCAAAAAAAATTATTAACTTCAAACAAAAAACAATAATTATGCGACATGCGGAAGGGCACAGTCAAGGTCTTTTAAGTTTTAATTTTGTTTGGATTTTAGATGTTTGGAATGTACCATATAAAAAAAGTTTGGAGTGTGTAATTAGAAAAAGTCAATTTTATATGCATATATAAATGCCAAAAGTATGTTGAGTATAGCATTAACAATTAATTGGAGGGATTGAGGGAAGAATAGGACCAAGTACAGCTAAATTACAAACACTTTTGACCGAGTCCACACTTTATTGGTTTTTTATTTATTTTATTTTATAAACCAACATACTATATTATATCTATTTCAGTAATTCTTCGAGGTTACTGAAATATTTTATGAGCTTGATTGATGTTTGTTCATACGCCATACGAATAAATTAATAATTTAACTTTCCACCAAATAATGTTTACATTGAGTAGTGTATGTTTGGTACAATTATAAAGAGCCACAAAAATTACTCTTTCAAATTTTAGCAAAACCACGTTGTGATGATGATTTCTGCAAATTCAGTGTGATTTTAATCATTGTACTGTCATTTTTATTTTTCCACTTTTTTTTAATTTTTTTATTGTATTTTTTTATTTAATACTATCTATATCACTTTTTATAATTTTTTTAAACTAAAGAACGATATTCACTCACATTATAAATTATAAAGATAAGCATATGAATAAATTCACGTTTTTACATAAATTAATAGGAAAAATATTTATAAATGTAAAAATTTGTAAACATAGTAAAATTGAGATACTTAAAATACTTATATATCTATATCATTGACGATGTCAACATAGTTGATTGAAATGCATTTAATTGAAGCTGATTTATTAATCTGATTCAAATAACATTGTAATAAGATGAGAAAATAAAACGCTGCATCAAAATAATTAACAACACACAGCGCCACACTAAAACGTCGAAATTACGAAAATCCACAAAAGAAAAATAAAATATGTGTGATAATCTCTTTTAAATAAAAAAAATAAAATAAAAATCAGGTGATTTCGAGATTGACTCTAAATCATACTCTTAAATGAACAAATGATGCACCTATCAAAACAGAAAAAAAAAACTAGAGGAAGTTAGGTTTATTGTTGCATGCTAAAGTCACTCACCATAACTTATTATTTATCTATTTTATATTTATAAATAATTAAAATATATCAATGAATAATAAAAATAATTTAATAATAATAATATATTTTATTTATAAATTTTTAATACACGTGAATGATCAAAATTGACAGTTGTTTTAAAATAAATAGAGTACAGAAATTCGGCATAAAATTTAATTAAGCTCTAAAATTTTCGTTACTTTGAATTGAGACAGTATCGAAAAGTAGGTATTGTGACTTGTGACTTGTCTGCCACCAAGCCTTTCCTTGAATAATTACTGGCCCTTTGGATTTATTTATTTTTCTCTGGGGTTGGGGACCTTGATTGGGAATGGGTTACAATAACTACGATACACATTTTGATTTAATAAATAATTTGCGTTGAAATATAGTACTCTGTAACATATTTACCATGTGCAATCTAGATCAAGGATTGGAATGGTATTTTTTAAAAGAAGTAGCAATTTGCATATGTACGTGAGAGTCAAGTATTTTGTATTATTTTTCAAAAGGAATACTAAAAAAATCTTGGAGATATTTGCTTAAAAGAAAATTTTCCCAATAAGAGAAGGTGATATTTCATATTTTCTTTATTTTTGTATGCACCCAAGTAAATCGATTATAATTTTTCCTAATAAATAAAACAATTGCACTTACAACATATAATAAAGATACCTTGATAATGAAAAAATTAATCACCGGTTAGTGTCTGTTATTTTAAACCACTAATTTTAAAACATTCTTGTAAAAATTGTGTGATCGATTTGATAAATCTAAAATACAATATTCTTATCAAATGTCAATATAAAATTAATTTATATGGATGATATTTCATTTATTTTCTTTTTTATTGCCTTTAACATATTAACTCATCTCATACTCCAGGTTCTACGTATCTAACTCTTGACATCAATGTCTAATTAATAACATGTAGATCAATAGTATAGATTAAGATGTTAAAGTAGTATTGAAAATTAAATTTAGAGCAAGAAACCGAGGAAATATAGAAAAGTTAAGGAAATGTTGGTGTCTAAAAATCACATGAGCAAAACAAATTTAAAAGATTTATTTTAAAAAAATTAAATAATCAATCCGAGAAATTCATCAAATAGTTCAACATTTTGCCAAACAAAGAAGATAGTTCAACGTTTAATTTTTTGTTTACATAGATTATTTTTTCCATTAAAAATAATTTTATTTGAGACAAGTCATATATTAAATATAAACACATTCTTTAATTGAGATTTAAACTCTGTAGAAGTTTAACTCATTTTACTAGATTCTCTAGTAAAAAAATTTAATAGCTCTTGTGAATCAAAAGGACTAATTAATTTACACAAATAAAAAAAGTTGGTTAGTTTAGTTAATTACATTAAGTTTATTAACAAATACTCTTTTTAAAAATATCAACCTTATAATTATTGAGAGAACCGCTCATCATCCTCACTCCTCTCATGACATAGAAAATTATCCACTAGTTAATTTATGTTGGGACTTTGTCCCACCAATCTCCCCAATTCTCACTGTAGAGTTAATGAAACAATTGAGAATATTTTAGTAAAAAAAAACAAAGAATGTGAATAAAATATTATAAAAAGGGACAAGTTTTTTGAAAAGGATATATTATATATAGCATGAACAAATGGATGCTATGTGTATATAATAAGTACGAAGTTAGTATTTGAGTGATTCTAGTCAACATGGAAGCAAGACAGTAGAGTTTTGCATCTGCATCCTTTAGCCGTCCAACCTTAAAAGTTTTCTCATTCAAGTTTGTTTAGCTACCTTTAGCACCAAACAACAAATAGGCAACAAAAATTAATGTCTTTTTCTTTCTTGTCCTTTTCCTCTATATTGCACATTTTTTAATCTTTAATTCTCATCAAAATAACTTATAAATTCATCGTTTGAATTGAGAATAAATAAAATTTAATTATTTTTTAATTAATTTAAATTTAAATTTAAATTCTCTCAAATAATTCTATTTTTATTTCTGAGTCAATGAATCATTGCAATATTGCATTGACTATATAATAATATAACTCGGTTTGAACTGAACCAATTTTAATATTTTATTCCAGAAAATATTAACTAGTTAGGTGGTCTGTGGTAACAAATTACAAATTCCCAGTATTCCATTAGGGACGACTAACAATATGTTCATACCAGCTGTCTTCGATTTTGTTTCTTTTTTTATCTGCTTTTATTTAATAATGACCCAGATATATTGGACAGTTGTACGATAATATTATAAATATTAAAATGTATATTTGATTTTACAGTGATAAAATTAATTTTAAATGAATTATTTTTATAAAATTCATTTTATTTAAATGTAAGTAAAATTGAATTGAACAATAAATTTAATTATAAAAATTTTATTTAAATTTAAAAGCTGTAGATTATAATTTTAATTTTAATCAATTTTAAAAGTAAAATCACCTCATCAAATATTAAAATAATACATTTAAAAATAATAAAACTTTTTTAGAAATTAAAAATATATTATAAAAATATAAAGTTATGAAGTTAATAAAATAAATAAATATTTTTGTAATTATTTTAATTTCTAAATATATTCTTGTTATCTTTTGAGATGAATAAATATAAATTTACATGTGTTTTGTCATGTCTATCTGTTAAATATACTGTGTCATTTAAAAATGCAACTCATAATTTTTTTGGAGTAAAAAATTATAGGTCGAGACAAAAACAGTAAAAATTATAAAATTAAAGTAATCAAAATATTTAATTTTTTTAAAAAAGGACTAATAATTTTTGTGAGTGTGATAAACTAAAAGAACAAAAAATGTTTACTTATGTAATTAATATGACATATTATTTCATGAAAATACATTAACAGAAATGATTAAATTCACAATTTTCTTACCACAAGTTGGGTTCATAGGTTTGCTAGTTTAAAATCGTGTACTTCCTCTAAGCAAGTAAAAGTTGGTTATAGAGACTTATATATTTAATTCAAAATTTACACAAAATACATTTATTTTGCCTTATAAATAAAGTCGGAGGATTATAAGTTAATCACATGTCATTTGTAATATTATAAAATAATATTAAAAATAAAACAAAACAAAATATGTTTATATTTGGGAGATTATATCAAAATTCAAGAAAACAATTCTCAATACACAAAATATTGTTTCATTAAAAACATTATAAAAAATCCCGCAAGGATAAAACTATGACGAATTGTATTTGTATTGAAAACATTAGAAATCTTAAAAGAAAAAATATTTCATCAAATGAAAGTTAACAATGTAAAATCTCAAATTAGCAATTTTTCTGTACATTGATTTTATTTTCTAAAAATATATGTTATCGTAAAACAGAATCATCTTAAGACAATTAAGCCTTCTATTTTTAATATACTAAAGAGCAAAGCTATTATTCTTAAAATTAAATTTATCAACTAAAAATTAAATTAAATTTGTGTATAAATCGCAATTCAAAACTTACATGTTATTTAAACAGCAATCACAACTCCCATAACTCAATAGTGAAATTGTAATTTCATAAGTGGTAATATTTTTGGTTTGAGACTTTGAATTCTATTCATATTACAAAAAAATCAAACCAAACGCTTGGAGTTCAGGACAAATCTTACGAGTAGTCTTCAAATTGAAAATTTGTGAGAGTCCATTTATTCTTGTATAATTAATACTATTTATTAATTCTATAATTGATTGATAAAGGAATGGCTTCTAGAATTAACAACATGATATTGATTGAGGGGATATTCTACCTAGTATTTTATAAAAGTATACGCTACTTCCGTCCAGTTCTGTAGTTCTAGAATGAAGGAAACATGTAAACAACGTGGGTTACCATCATGCGTGATGACTTTTAACCTTTAATGTGCTATGATTCTCAACGTTTAAAATTTAATTTGAGCAAACTCATTTAACATATCATAATTAGGGATGGAAAATAAAATATATCCATACCTCTAATATTTGTGGTAAAATATGTAATGGGTTCCAGACAAATATAGTTTAATAGTTGTATGCAAACAAAATAAATGGATATTTTGATTGTTTGTTAATTAATAGATATGGAAGTAGATATAATAGTATTTGTATCTATATATATTTTTACTCTATAATAAATTAATAAAATTGATACATTATAATTTTTTTTATAAAATTGATACATTATAATTTTTTTTATGTACTAATGTAGTAAAAAAATTTATGATGAAATTTTGTTATATATTTTATTTATTTAAAATATGATATCCATGGATAAGGATGTTCATATGTACAAGTAAACCCTCCAATCAAGTCGCTCAAATCAGTTTAGAAAGTTTTACCGCATACCCCTACGATTATACTACCTATACCCCTACAAATTTTTTAAAATGTCAAAATTACCTTTCATTTTTTTTACTATTTTATTAAATTAAAATTCATTTTTTTTTACCTTCTACCGCAAAACTTTTTGGCAAGTTTTCCGGTAGTTACGGAAAAACTTGGGAGAAGTTTTCCGGAAAAGACGCACATTTAACACTACCGGAAAACTTGACAGAAAGTTTTCTAGAAAAGACGCGTACATTTAACACTATCGGAAAACTTGCCAAAAAGTTTTCCGTAGTTTTTTTTTTTATTTTTTTTTAAAAAAGAATTCTTTTTAAAAAAAACAACCGGAAAACTTACCTTTTTGGCAAGTTTTCCGGTAGTGTTAAATGTACGCGTCTTTTCTGAAAAACTTCTTCTAAAGTTTTTCGGTAGTGTTAAATGTACGTGTCTTTTATGGAAAAAAATTACAAGTTTTCCGGTAGAAAGTAAAAAAAAAATTAATTTGATAAAATAATAAAAAAAAAAGTAATTTTGGCATTTTAAAAAAAATTGTGGGGTATGGGGTAAAACTTTCACCAGCTTAACCTCTATTTTGGCCCAACCTATTCCATATTTTGGCCCAATTTGTTCAGGTTCGAGTATAATCTAAATTAATTCATTTAAACTCAATTATGTTTGTTTGTGTAGCGGATTCGACATTTTGAAATTAAACTATCATGTACAAAACAACTTTTTATTAATAAAAATTTCAAAACAATTATCATACACGAAAAATTTCAAAACAACTTTTTGTATACTTATATTAAATGTAAATTGTAATAGGACAAATTTTTGCTTTCTCTCATTAAAAGTAAAAGGACAAAATCTTGCAATAAGATGTTTTTCTTTTAAAAGAAAAATCAACAACAACAACAATAATAATAATAATAATAATAATAATAATAATAATAATAATAATAATAATAATAATAATAATAAATGTGGGCAAGAATATGCATACGACTTAAGTGAGATTAAAATAATTATCATATTATGAGACAAATTTTTATCGACTGATGAGATTCAACTATTATACAAGGATAAATTTTTGTTGATAAAAATTTTAAAATCACTATTATATAAGAGACAAGTTGCCATTAATGAAATTAAACTATCATACATGAAAAAATTTCTTACCAATAAAAATTTCAAAATAACTATCAAACACGAGATAACTTTTTATCGATAATTTTTTAAAAATCATACACGACATAAATTGTTACTAATAATATTAAACTATTACGCACAAGAAAATTCTCACTAATAAATTTTTTAAAATAATTATCTTATACGAGACATGTTTTCACTGATGAGATTAAACTATCATATGTGAGACAAATTCTCACTTATAAAAATTTGAAAATAACTATCATACACATGATAAATTGTCACTTATGAGATTGAACTATCATATACGAGACAAATGTTGATTATTGGTACAAAATTTAAAATCACTATCATGCATAAGACAAGTTTGTCGCTAATAAGATTGAATTTTTAATAAAAATTTTCTCAGCAGTATTACTATTCATATTTACAAGTATGTACACATTTACAAGTAATATCTCAAAAGAAAACTTATTGCACTCTAACAAAAGCATACTATCAACTTTGTTGAGCAATCATACATGAAACAAATTCTCAGTTATAAAAATTCAAATAACTATGATAAAACATGAAAATTTGTCATTGATGAGATTGACTATCCGTGTGAATCACTCTCTTATTCTATTGGGTTCATTGGAACCAATTCGGAATTAGTTGTTAACAATACGATGAATCAATTGAAAAGAAGAGAAAGAAAGGAATAAAAAGAGGAGGCTAGGTCATTCAAATAGTAAGAATACATAATGCAATGCAATAGTAAGATATTAATACTATAGCTTCAAAAGATTAAATTACCCTTAATAAAATATAAAAATCCAAAAACATATTACTTAAGATATCTCTTGAAACTCACGAAGCATTAACATGAAGCATCAAATGTTTGTCAATCATACAAAAGATCCAATCCTAAACATATTTTATAATATTGGAACACCCTCTCAAACTAAAACTCAAACCTAACCAAATAATATCAAAACCAACAGAGAGGAACAATCAAAGAAATAATCTCAACAAAAGAGATGAACTATTATAGAGAAGAACCAAACCACTGTCTGAGTCAATAGAGAAAGAAATAACCAAAGAAGTAGCAATAGACAAATAGAGGAATCAATAGAGAAAATAAAATCAACCGAGAGATGAGATGATAACAACAATCGATCACAGCGTAAACCACGACACACAAGCAATCAACTCATAACACAGTACCTCAAAATGAATAAAAAACCGAACCAAAGGACAAAGATAACTGCTTGAAACAAAAACAGAGTCCATAATACTCAATTCAACCATAAACATTGCATTAGTGGCCAAAAAGAAATATACCAAAGCAAATAATAATTGAGTTAGTTAGTCTTTAGTTAGAGTTTAAGTTAGCCTTTAGATTGATAGTTAGATTAGTAGTTAGTTGCTCTATACATATAGAATTCATTTTATTATTTTAATTATTTTTTTTCAATATAATTTCTCTTGAGAATTTCCTCTCTTTTTCAAACTCTCAACTATCCAAGTTCATTTTTCTCTCCCTAAGATTTCTAATACAGTGTTACAATATGAATCAGTTGAAGAAAAGAGAAATATAGAAATCACAAAATAAGATTAAGGTTAATTTCCTTCGAATTTCGATATTACATAATACAATACAATAGTAAGATATAAATATTTGTACAAAACAAAAGAGATAAATATTAATACTAAGAGAAATAACAAAATGAGGCTAGGTTTCCATTACACTTAGAAATAATCACTGATTTTTAATATTTATCTATTAAAAAATCATATACTTTGCAGTTCAATACAATCTTTATATTATACACTCCAATATACTAATCAAAATAAAATAGACATAGTAACACAAAATAAACATAATATTAAATAACAAAATAGAATAATTATGTGTAAAAATTATTAGTATGATTTTTTTGGGTACAACGGTAGGCGATGGTAGGCTTTTAAATAAAACAAAGAAAGTAAAATAATTTAATTTAAATCAAGTGGTTAATAAAATTTTAAATTGTTTATGAAAATTCAAGTTCAAAATATGCTCAAAACAACCTTTTATAAGATTTTATTTGTAGATGACGGAGAATATTTTCCAACAATCTATAAGATTTATTGAATTGAATGCTCGTAATTAATAATGAATACCAATATTTTTGTATAGAAAATTGTAATATAAGCTTCGGAACAATGAACATCTAGGTCGCGTTTGGATAAATAAATTTTATATAAATTATTTTTATAACACAAAAAAATAAAGTCAAATTAATTTTATATAATTTATAAATTATTTTTATAAACTATTATTAATAAATAATTTATAAACATTAGTTCAAAACAACATATAAACATGTTATAAGTAGACTCATAAAAACTTTTTCAAATATATCAACCTAAACAAACCCTTAAGTGTTTAATTAAGCTGGTAATTAAAAAATTACCCTAAAACTGGTTATTCAACTTCTCTGAATCTAAATTTATATACATTTTAAAATATAAACCGTCCGATCAGATTAAACGGCTGAGATCTATAGCGTGGGTGCATGATTAGAATTGGGCGGCATGACCCTGCACTTTATTTGCTAGAATAGACTTTTTATTCTCCTTTTTTGTTTTATATATTAATTAATTGATTAGGACTAAGAAGGGTCTTTTTATTCTCTTTCTTTGTTTTGAAAGAGTCTTTTCCAGATTTTCAGATGATTAATATTTTCTCTTAAACATAGTTTACAAGTCAATTACCCAATTTATAAAATTGAACAAAAAACAATTCAAGCTTTTTTAGCTCTTCAGTTTTGGCAGTATACTATACACATACACAGATTAATTGACCAAATCCAAGAGTAAAATTATTCCAAGAGGAATCAGTCTAAAAGAACTAGATATTTTCCATGCCAGAATATCAAGCATAAAAAACACATTAAAAGTCTTACATATTTGTTATAAGACAAAAAAATAAGTCTTTAAAGTTTTTGAGTTAAGTAACCGGCGTAATTGTTAATTATTTAAAAATAAACATTTGGTACTTAAAAAGAATAAAATTTACAAATTTAAGAAAAAAAATACATTAACTTTTAATTAGGAATGACAATGGGACATGACAGAATAGTGATGAGTTTTGACTTTCCAACCTTGCATTCTATTAGAGGGAGAAAATGTGCATTCGTTCCTTTTTTATCGGATGTGAAATTTAAATCCCTAACTCCGTCGACGATTGAGTTCAATTTCCCCGCACACATATGCATTCATTCATATATATTAAATAATAAATTTAAAAATTATATTTATTATAATTAATATAATAAAATAATTAGTATTATACAATAATAAAATTAAAAAATATTAAATATATAAAATTTAAATAGGAAATTTAATTTATGGGAAAATCCACATGTACCCAATTAAAGGGTACCCAATTAAAGCGGATTTTTTCTGCCCAAATAGAGACATGTTTGGGTGGATACATGCATATGAGAATTGTGTTGCATCCCTCCTTTTAATACAATTTTAAGACAATTTCTATGGTACTCTTAAAAAAGAAGAGTTTATATGACTTCTTAATTTTTTAATCAATAAATGTGTTACTTTTTTCCACATCAGCACCTATATATTATATATTGAGTTTATTCCCTTCCTCTCGCGAAACTGCTCCACCACTAATGCAAATCGTTCTCCTCCGTCATCCTTCCACCGTTGTGGGCAGAACTTTCCACCATTCTTCCACTATCAGAGAAGATCATTCCTCTGTCTCACTCTTAATTTGCTCGTGTTTGCGTCACTGTTGTCTTGGTATCAACCACGCGCTGTCATCATTATTGTTTTCAAGTTCGTCTTTGATTCTTAATGTAGAACAACGGAGGAAGACGACGAAGAACGACGGAGATACGATGCGGTAGAGAGAAGAAATTTGGTTTATAATATTAACTATTAATTATTTTAAAATAGAACAAAAAATGTAAAAACTTAAAACTTTAGTGGTATTAAAGTTAAAATATGGTCAAACCTAATCATAAATAATGTGTTATTAGACTATTGAGGATTACATATTAATTTTCAAGTGTAGAGTAGAAGTCTCACAATGTTAATTCAAAATGTTTATTTTTAGATTCTTATCATGTACTCTAAGATTTAGTATACTTTTAGATTCTTAACAAGTATTTTTATTTCAAAATGTCTACGATAATGACGATGATGAATACCAGTCAAATACCAGTTCCTGGGCTATTATTTTTCCAATTTTTTTCTAGTAGCTCTGACAATTTTTGTATAGTTGAAAACTAATTTAACATTTTTTACTGCAAAGTTAAATATAAAACTATAATCTAACGAAGAGAATTCCGCATCCCAAATGAACTTCACATGGTAGCATAACTTGATAACGATTGATTGTAGTAAACCGAGAATTTTTTTTAATGAAAATATTAAAACCCTATAATATTTTATCACACTTATTATTTTTTGCCCCAAAACTAATACCAACATATTTTAAATGACACATAAAACATGCCGACGTGATAAAATACAGATAAATGTATATTTATCCACCTTATAGAACATTAAAATAATAAATGTATAAAATAACAAAAATAAAAAAAATATCAAAAGCATTTTCAAAAATTAAAAATAAATTACAAAGGACAAAGTCAAGAAGTTACAAAAATATATAAACATTGTTGAAATCTATTTTAAATTTTTTAAAATATTTTTGTTATTTTTCGAAATGTATTATTTTAATATATGATGAGGTAAATAAATATAAATGAACTCGTAATTTGTCAATTAGTATATTTGATATCATCTCATTTAAAAACATGTCATGTTCTTAAATCCTAATTCAATTGTAAAATTGAATATTTTGTCATAAATTCGAACACAATACCTCAAAATTGAAATTAATTTCACTAAATTTGTTACCACCACACAAATTTAGTATAGTATGGTTTATTTATTAGCTTAATTAATTCATACATGTATGTTTGAACGTAGCTGTTTAGGAGGCTGAAATAGCGTTCATATTTGAATGGACTTTTATGCTTGTATAGACTCAAGTTGCATTCAACACAAGCAACATAGTTTATTAATACCATAATTATTTACTACAAAATAAAGGGGTTTTGCCAAATCATCCCATTGGAAGATAAAATAACAATACGACAAATTCTTCCAGCACTCTACTTTGTCACAATCTTATATATACTATACTAATATCAACACATATTATTAATCTTGAAAACAGATATAGATAGATATCTCACAAAACCTTTCTTTAATACAAATTGAGGCTCAGCTAGGGCCAGTACGTAGCATATAGTTCCAAATTACTCTTTGATGAGTTCAGAATAGGAACACAAAGAGAAGAAAGTAAAACAAGAGGGGTAGCTTTGGAGAAAAGTGTAACTTCAAATCAATCTTCCCCTTCTTGATTAATTTTTCCATGTTCTGTTTTATGTTCTACTAGACCAAAAAAGTAACAAAATATATTCATGTAAGTATATACTTTTTTTTCATCTTTATTTTTGTTCTTAATTTGTTTGGTTGATTAGAAATATGAAAAATCATAAAAAGTAAAAAAAAAAAATGATATTTCTGCTTTCTCAAAGTTATGTGATTAGAAGCAATAAAACACAACCCTTTTGATTGTTTTGTTCGTATTTTCTTCCTAATAACTTGATTTTTTCATTTCAATTTTTTTATTTAGAAGAAGGCAAAGCAAAAATGGATAGTAATTTAAGCAGAAGTATAAGTAGGAGTTTGAGTAGGTCAAGTTGGAAAATGGAAGAAGTGTTTGCAAGTGGTAGGTATTCTAGGAGGACAACACAAGTTGATGAAGATGAAGAGGCTCTAAAATGGGCTGCAATTGAGAAACTACCAACATATGATAGGTTAAGAACAAGTATCATGCAAACTTTTACTGAGGGTGATCAACCACAACAAGGAAACAGGATGCAACATAAGGAAGTTGATGTTAGGAAGCTTGATATGAATGAAAGACAACAAATAATTGACCAAATTTTTAAGGTTGCTGAAGAAGATAATGAAAAGTACCTTAAGAAATTCAGAAACAGAATTGACAAGTGAGTTTCTGAATTTTGATTTGTTACTTTTGACCGCATCCACTCAGTATATATGTATTCTCTAATCAACGTTCGGATGACCTAGATTTTAAGTTCAGATTTTAATTATTGTTAAATCTAAAATTTGAGCTTGAAATTTCGATCATTCGATCTTTACTTAATGGTCTAAATGTGCCCGACTGCACTACAAGTAAAGGCTTCTAGCTGCGGTCAATCTCGAACATGCGTTTCATCTATTTTTTTTCTTTCTACCGCGTCAAATCCATTTCTCAAGTCTCAATTTTTAAAATCTACAAATAATCCCTTTAGATGCCCTTGCTTTCTTCTATAATTCAAGTTTGGAATAATTTTAGTTTGTAGAATTTCTCAACTGATTCTAAATTACTTAGACTTTCTATAATTTTTACCCCACATTATTATTTATAATTTGACTCTATCATCATTTGCTAAAGACAAAACAGAAAGAACCATTTCACGTTACAATTGAGCAAATTTCAATGTGGGGTGGGGGGGGG
>JBBPBO010001985.1:71397716-71462326 GCA_037974295.1 Cicer cuneatum | reverse complement strand
TTTTTTGATTTGGTCATTTATTTTAATTTTAAGTGACAATTTGATCTTTTATGTTTTAAAATGTCAACAATATTATCTTTTTTTTTTACAATAAATTAAAAAATTCATCAAAATTTTCAACCAAAATCCATAAAATTAATTATATTCTTTAATATAATACAAATTTTATCAAATTCGTAACTCAAATCTTCAAATAAGCTCATATTTTCATTTTTTATTTGATGTTGTTAGAGATGTAATTTTAAAAATCAAATAAAGAATAAAAATATGAGTTTATTTGAATATTTGAGTTACGAATTTGATGAAATTTGTATTATATTAAAGAATATAATTAATTTTATGGGTTTTGGTTGAAAATTTTGATGAATTTTTGTAAAAAAAACGATAATATTGTTAACATTTTAAAACATAAAAGATTAAACTGTCACTTAAAATTAAAATAAATGACCAAATCGGAAAGAAAAAAAAGATAAAAGTCTAAAACGTTAACTGAAATTAAGTTAAGGGATCACGCTATTTAGCCTAAAATATAATTAGACACATGTATAACTTTTTTTTACAAATTGAGTGTATAGCTATGAAAGTCTTAAACAATCCGAATTCTATAGTACATAATTTTGTTACACTAATAAAATTTGAATTTGAATTTGAATTTGATTAAACAGGTGAAATGATAGTTGGTCCAACAAAAACATTGTTCATGGATGAAATATCAACGGGTCTTGATAGTTCAACAACATATCAAATAGTAAAATGTTTACAGCAGATTGTGCACCTAACTGAAGGAACAATCTTAATGTCACTTCTTCAACCAGCTCCTGAGACATTCAATCTATTTGATGACATTATTCTGATATCAGAGGGTCAAATTGTGTACCAAGGTCCACGTGACCACATTGTTGAATTCTTTGAATCATGTGGCTTCCGTTGCCCTGATAGAAAGGGAACTGCTGATTTCTTGCAAGAGGTATGAGGTATCAATCATACATACAGTGACACACATTACAAAAACTCAAACTCAAGCTCAAACTCAAAAATCATAATTATCATTTGTAAATTTTGAACAGGTTACATCAAGAAAGGACCAAGAACAATATTGGGCAGACAAAAACAAACCATACAGATATGTAACCGTAACAGAGTTTGCAAACAAGTTCAAACGTTTTCATGTCGGAATTCATCTTGAACAAGAATTATCTGTTCCATTTGACAAGTCAAGTGCACACAAAGCAGCTCTTGTTTACAGCAAAAACTCAGTTTCAACAAGAGACATTCTCAAAGCATGTTGGGACAAAGAATGGTTACTTATCAAAAGAAACTCTTTTGTCTACATATTCAAGACAGTTCAAATTTGCATCATTGCTATCATAGCAGCAACTCTTTTCTTGAGGACTGAAATGAGTAGAGATAATGAAGATGGTGCTTCACTTTACATTGGTGCAATTTTGTTTGCTATGATTATGAATATGTTCAATGGTTTTGCTGAACTTGCACTTACAATTGGAAGGCTTCCTGTTTTTTATAAACAAAGAGATCATCTTTTCCATCCTGCTTGGACTTACACACTCCCTAATTTCCTTTTGAGGATACCCATTTCTATGTTTGAATCTCTTGCTTGGATGGTTGTTACTTATTATACCATAGGATTTGCCCCTGAAGCCAGCAGGTAGGTAACTCAGTCATGTATTTGTTTTGTTGTTATAAAAAGGAGAGGAGGGAGTATTGTTTATGAATACTAAGTGATGTTCCAACGTATAGGTTTTTTAAGCAATTGTTGTTGGTGTTCCTTATCCAACAAATGGCAGCTGGGATGTTTAGATTCATTGCTGGAGTATGTAGAACAATGATTATTGCCAACACTGGTGGTGCCCTCATGCTTCTTGTTGTTTTTCTACTTGGAGGTTTCCTCGTTCCAAAACGTGAGTCATACATAATCCAAACCTCTTTTAAGTAAAACCATTTCAAAAAAGTTACATTATTGAATAATAAATTGATCGTTTGTTCTTACATTTGTTGTTTAAAGAATGTGCTCACAATGGATGCTTTATTGGTTCCAGGTGAAATTCCTAACTGGTGGGTGTGGGCAAATTGGATTTCACCATTGACATATGCTTTCAATGCCTTATCTGTGAATGAAATGTTAGCTCCAAGGTGGATGCATCCAGGGGTAATTAAATACCATAAACTTTTAATTAATAAAGGAAATGAATCATTTTCTTATGAGTTAGTTTTTTACTTGAACTTTTCTTCCATTTGCAGACTTCTTCAGACAAAACTACCACATTAGGTTTGGCTGTATTAAGGAACTTTGATGTTTTTGATAAAAGTTCATGGTATTGGATAGGTGCTGCAGCTCTTGTTGGTTTCACAGTTTTATTCAATGTTCTCTTCACTCTTTCACTTATGTACCTAAATCGTAAGATTTCACATTCTGACCAATCTTTCAACTGAGTTATTACCTCTTTAGTACCAACACTTCTGATTGAATGCGTGTCTTAGTGTTTGACACATATAGGTGTCAGACACTGACGCGACACCAATTACATTTTCTCAAATTATTACTAGTATGGATGTGTCTGTGACAATAACCGTGCTTCATAGGTTATTACTTCTTTCAATTTCTGTCTTAATAAAACTTTTTGTTTTTCTTGTTTTTTGCATTATAGCTCTTGGAAAGAAGCAAGCAATTATATCTGAAGAAGATGCAACTGAATTGGAGGCTGAAGGAGACGAAAACGAACCGAGACTTGTGAGGCCGCCTTCCACCCGAGATTCAATGCTTCGGTCACTATCTACAGCTGATGGAAATAATTCAAGTAAGTGTCTCAAAGCATACAAACATTGATCTTTATTAGTGTTATCAATCGTAGTTCGTTGAAAATAGTTGTTTCTTCAAATTCTGTTGCACTATAGTGTTATAGCGCTAGTGTAACCGCTATTTGACAACACTATGTACTTAATGGCGTATCTCAGAACAATAACAATTTGTTAAAATTTCAGTATGCAATATCCAGTATTTGAAAACAATGCTTCTTGTTTATGTATTATTGTTTTGAAGATTGTTGATCATGCTTGTGTTGTGTATGAATCACTTTAGGAGAAGTAGCCATGCAAAGAATGAGTAGCCAAACTAATCCCAATGGATTAAGAAATGCTGATTCAAACGCTGGAGGTGCCCCAAGAAGAGGAATGATTCTACCTTTTCAACCACTTGCAATGTCCTTTGACAGTGTTAATTACTTTGTGGACATGCCTGCAGTAAGGATCACATCAACTTTTTTTCAGGAAAACTTTATAATTTTCATTATCGACGAGTCGTGATGTACTCATGAAGTCATTCTAACTTTGATATAATATTTGACAGGAAATGAAAGAACAAGGAGTTACAGAAAATAGGTTACAATTGCTTAGGGAAGTAACCAGTTCCTTTAGGCCTGGAGTTCTTACCGCGCTAATGGGAGTTAGCGGCGCCGGGAAGACAACTTTGATGGATGTTTTAGCTGGAAGAAAGACCGGAGGGTACATTGAAGGAGATGTTAGAATCTCTGGACACCCTAAGAACCAAGAAACCTTTGCAAGAGTTTCTGGTTACTGTGAACAAACTGATATTCATTCACCTCAAGTTACTATCAGAGAATCTTTGATTTACTCGGCTTTCCTTCGGTTACCTAAAGAAGTTACTGATCATGAAAAGATAGTAAGTGTTCATAACTATATCTTTCAATTCTTCTCTTAAAAAATGTGCATATACATAGAAGGGTGAAATAAAACTTTTTCATTTAATTGATATTTTTCAGCAATTTGTGGACCAAGTTATGGATTTGGTTGAGCTGCAAAGTCTTAGGGATGCTATTGTGGGACTGCCAGGAGTTACAGGGTTGTCAACTGAACAAAGAAAGCGACTGACCATCGCAGTTGAGCTTGTTGCTAATCCTTCAATTATATTCATGGACGAACCAACTTCAGGTCTAGATGCAAGAGCAGCAGCTATTGTTATGAGGGCTGTAAGAAACACTGTGGATACTGGAAGAACAGTTGTGTGCACAATTCATCAGCCTAGCATTGATATCTTTGAAGCCTTTGATGAGGTATACTATTACTAACCAACCTATATAGTAAACCATATTCATTTGATTCTCTTTGTATCTCCTATTCTCGTTGGTAGACTATACTTATAACCTCTCGGTCAAACTCTGAGTTATCAAACCCCTTTCCCTTAGGAACCGAAAGTTTAAGACCAGAAAAATTCTTTTTGGTACTTAAATAAATTAATATTTCCTTTTGTGCCAGCTCTTGTTGATGAAAAGAGGAGGGCAATTGATCTACGCAGGACCTTTAGGCCGAAATTCACACAAGATCGTCGAATACTTTGAGGTATTACAACTGATTGATTATATATTTTTTTATCATGTGGTTTAAGTTTAAGTTCAAGTTTAACATCAAGTTTCATGTTTACTCTTTTGTCACAGTCAATTCAAGGGGTTCCAAAAATCAAGGACATGTACAATCCTGCAACATGGATGCTAGAGGTTAGCTCCATAGCAGCTGAAGTCCGGCTCGGAATGGACTTTGCTGAATACTACAAGACATCAGCTTTGTTCCAGTAAGTAACGGCAAAGTTGCTCCTACTGGCTACTGTCCTTTAAGTTATTTAATTGTAACGAATTAGTCATTTATGTTTCTTTTCTCAAATTGGTCATTTAACTTTCATAACAGTTAGAATACATATATTTGAAATACATTTGCATGTTTGAGTTGGTTTAACCTTAACATATTTGCTTATTGATTAGGCGAAACAAAGCTCTTGTAAAGGAGTTAAGTACGCCTCCGCCTGGAACTAATGATTTGTTTTTCGCCACTAAGTACTCACAATCAACATGGGGACAATTCAAATCTTGTCTTTGGAAACAATGGTTGACATATTGGAGGAGTCCAGATTACAATCTAGTCAGATATGTTTTCACATTGCTTTGTTCCCTCATGTTAGGGTCGGTATTTTGGAAAGTTGGCAAAAACAGGTGAGAAAACTGATTCATGCAATGAAATCTAACTTTAGTACTCTTCAAACATTATTACTGAATTTTAGCTAATTTCTTTCTTATTATCTTTGTTTAGGGAGAGCTCAACCGACCTATCGCTTGTTATAGGAGCAATGTATGCTGCAATTATTTTTGTTGGAGTTAACAATTGTCAAACAGTTCAACCAATTGTAGCCATTGAAAGAACAGTGTTCTATAGAGAAAGGGCTGCTGGAATGTATGCTCCTTTGCCTTATGCCTTAGCACAGGTTAGAGGATGATTATATATATACATTTTTTGGTGCATATAACTTGTTTTGTTTACCAATACCTTATGTTATGCCACTCAATAATGCATTTTCAATTGCAGGTTTTCATAGAACTACCATTTGTGCTTTTTCAAACAGCATATTACTCACTCATAGTGTATTCTATGGTGAGCTTTGAATGGAAAGTGGAAAAGTTCTTTTGGTTCTTCTTTGTCAGCTACTTCTCCTTCTTGTATTTCACATTCTATGGAATGATGACTGTTTCCATCACACCAAACCATCAAGTTGCATCAATCTTTGCAGCAGCATTCTATGGAATATTTAACCTCTTCTCTGGTTTCTTCATTCCAAAACCAGTGAGTACCATTCTAGTTTGGTTATTTTATATATTACTACACATTATCATAAGAATAAATTATCCTTATAAAATATTTATAAAAACTATATATTTTTAATCCCTATAAAATCATGATCAAACCGTATATTTTTAGTCTGAACAGGGACTAAAAACACCCAGTTTTTGTATGTTATAAGGATAAAAAATGAACAAAATTTAAAGGACTATAGTTTAGTGGTTTTTGATTTTATGAGGACCAACAAGGTATTAAATCATAATCTCTTCTTTTTACTAACATTATTTTTAACCAATTTTGGCATTTTCAGAAAATTCCTGGATGGTGGATTTGGTATTATTGGATTTGTCCAGTAGCATGGACAGTGTATGGATTAATTGTGTCACAATATAGAGACATAGATGATCCAATTCATGTGGTTGGATCCACTGCAAACTTCACTGTCAAAGGATATATTGAACACCATTATGGGTTCAAACCTGATTTCATGGGTCCAGTTGCAGGAGTTTTGGTTGCTTTCACTTGTTTCTTTGCCTTTGTATTTTCCTTCTGCATCAAGGCACTGAACTTCCAATCAAGATAAATGAACTACTTAGCTAGCTACATTGTTTGAAAAATATGAAGTTATGTTGC
The DNA here is from genome assembly GCA_037974295.1 of Cicer cuneatum. Classification (NCBI taxonomy): domain Eukaryota; kingdom Viridiplantae; phylum Streptophyta; class Magnoliopsida; order Fabales; family Fabaceae; genus Cicer; species Cicer cuneatum. The sequence continues at coordinate 71,456,053 of JBBPBO010001985.1, read as the reverse complement.
TGCAAAATTGTTACTTACAGTCCATGTGATGTGAACTTGTGTATGTATATAACTTAGGCTGCAACATTAGCAGAGGGTTGTGTTATGTTATTAAGTGTAAATCTTGTTGATCGTGCTATTGTTAGTTTGGTTTGCAACATAGAAGAAATTTGGTGTTGCATTTCATCAGTATTTGTATAAATGATTATTGTCATACAAAAACTTATTCTTTTGCTTAATATTACTGGATGATTAAATGTGATTAATGAAGAATCATTAAATCTCTTAGCGCTTAAATTTGATCATGGTAAAGGGTAATTATTTCTTATCAATTGGTGCAACTTGTTCTATATATAGAGCACCAACTTTTTCCAAGCATTGAGTTTTGATAAATGAATAAATAAATATATCCGAACAAATTTTCATTTTAGTCCTTATAATTATATCCCTAAAATTCATGAAATGACATGAATTGCAAAATAGAGATCAATTAAAGTCCTAAATAAATTTTTAAAAATATGCTCCAACCTAACATATATGTCCTAACTCCTAAACAATGTGTCAAAATATTTCCTTCATTTAGAAAAATAAAAAATGTCCACTCACTATTTGTGGCTGATAAATGCATGGACTAAGCCTATCTTTGGAATCATTGATTTCCAAGGTGTCACTCCATAATAACACTAAGCACATATTAATTATTAAAATTGATATTTAATTTCAAAATAATATTTTTTTCTATTTTTTTTACAAGAGACAATTAAATTATAATTTATTCAAGTGAAGTAATTAATCCATATAATATGAATTAAATAAATATACTTTTATAAATCAAATACATTAAATAGTGTTGTGAGTAGTGATTGTTTGGAACCGTATGATTATTAGTACTTTGTAACCTTTGAGATGAACATAAAGTATTGTCTTTTTCACAAACTTTACATTACAAAGAATGGACTCAATCGGGAGATTCTGCAGCTGTCATCATGAGGTTGTCTCCCGGAGTGAGGGAGAACAAAAACTTGTCCTTATTTTCTAACTACTCTCTCTCTCTCTAATCTGAATCTTGTCGTGTATCATCTTGTGATGTACTCCCATATAACAAGACAAGAGTTCTAAAGCAGCATCTTCCAAATAGTACTATGATTAGGAGGAACTCTCAAGGACGAATGTATAATGCAACTTAATTTTCTATATAAAGAACTCTTGCTCAAATATCAAGAATAAAATTTTATATTTTTCTGTATTATTTTATTTTACAAGGTTTTTTGTGTATCAACAGGAGTTTGGTTTAATGGATTGGACTGCACTTTTGTATTTAATTGAATTTAAATTCGAATTTTCGTTGAAAGACATATCAATATTAAATGTCAACCCAATATATATGATTAAAAAATTAGGATTTATGCACTATTTTTTTATTAGAAAATTCCTTTTAATCTTATTATTTAATAAATTGTATATAAAATGTATTATTTAATCTTTCTTTTTATAAAATATATTTGTTCTTTTTTTCAGATGTTTTTGTATTTCTTTGCAATGAAATTTAAGTAAAGCTAACACATATTTTATTGTTGTCATACAAAATTGGTATTTAATAAATTAGTCGTATGATCAGTTAATTAACATTTTGTTTAACTGATTCGTTGTTTAATTAGATGAGAAATGATATATATTTCTAACTTATATTTATGATAATTATCTACTTTTTATCATATGATTATGCTAAAAAAATGACTATATTTCTCATCTGTAAGTTTCTAAACCACGTATTGAATTACTATTTAAGGTTGTATAAAATAAAGAAAATAAATAAAAGATATATAAAGTTTTGTTTGACGAATTGTGCTTGTTAAAAATAATTTTTAAGACGAATATTTATAAACTTGAAAATAACTAAGAAAGTTACACGAGCATATTTGTCATATGTTTAACTCACTAACTCACGTGTTACAGTTACATCGTATAAAGATTATGGCTACCAACATTAACCTAAAATAAATACCATATTTGTCATATTTTGTCCATTGAGCTATATTGAGGACAAAACATACTTTTGTGATTGAATGTCCATGATCACCACATGCTTTTCTCAAGGAAGTGAATGTGACCCAGTCGGAAATCGCAAAGGGTTAGCAAGCGCTAATCCTAAAAAAACAACAAGTTCTGGAATCCACCAGAGAAGAGAAAAACTCTCAAAATTAATTATTTTATTAAAAGATACCCTTTTGTTACAGCATAGAAAGTCTTTAAATAGATAATAGAAACTCTAGTACGAAAATTAGGTAAAACAGAAAAGCCCTAAATTAAAGGAAAAACTAAAGCGGCTGTAAAACAGAAAAAACCCGAAATTACGAGAAAACTAAAACGACTGTTTTGAGGCCCAAGACGAGCTCAAAACGGTTCTGGAGCCCATACTTCATGGCAAAGCCATGTGTTGTGCTCGTGGCGCGATTCCCTTTTCGGAAAGGTATAATAATAGACAATCTGACACCGGACGATCGTTTTCCGCATTTTCGACTGCTTTTGTCCGCAAAGCCGTTTCTTCCTCGATTCTGGCCTTGAACCCTCCTACATCATAATCGCAACTTGTATCAATTTCCATCATCATTTTTGTTTATATAATTGCCTCTCACTTCATCTCAACATGTATAAAGATCATTATATATGCTTGGTCAATTTTTTATTATAGTTTATTGGACTTTAGCATCACCACAAATTCAATAAGACCCAATTTTAATCTTTAAGTTTACCTAAATTTAAATTTAGTAGTTATGTTCAATCCTCATACTATAATTAATTTAATTTAAATCAATTTTTAATTAGTAAATTTTGCCGTCAGTTCATTCTACTGCATTTGGTGATAATCAAATACTTTCTCAACTAAATAGTCAATACACAATTAGATCAATTATTTTTGTGTAAACAACTTCTCTCATATTTAAAAATAATATTTTTTAAATATCTCTTCTTTAGAGCCCATTTATTTAAAAATAATATTTTGAATTTTACTATCATACATGGACGACAAACACAAATTTAATCGATTAACCTGTTTCCAAAACTATTTTATTAATTTGTTTTAGTTTCTTTTATAAGTAAAAAAAAAAAAAGAAGTTTATGATCTAGCTCCCTCTACCTTCTCTCTGAAAAAGAAGCGAAGAGGGAGAGACTGAGAGAGAATTGAAAGAGAAGTGAAAATAAACGAAAGCTTCTCCTAATCACTCTCTTTCTCTTTCTCTCTCTCTATCTCTTTGGATTCAAACAACAGCCGCAACACTCTCTCCTTCGAACATTTGTTTCTCAATCATGATCTCCTCAAAAACTTCCACTTTTCTGGTGAATATATACAAATTCAACTTCTCTTTTCACATTTCCAATTCTATACAATTCACTGTCTCACACCCACGTCCACTTTCCTTAACAATTTAGTATAAAATAAAAAAAAATTGAATCTTTTTTCTAATTTTGCTTACATTACTTGATTTGTTCATCTGGGCATTTATTTTTTTTACACTTTTTTCCAATTTTGTGTGAATTTTGTGCACAGTGCAACTCGGGCATAGGTGGGTGGTTTTCTTGTAGTAACGAGAGAAAGTTTTATTTGAGGGTGAAGTGTTCAGCTCCTAGTAGGAGATCAGGTGATAGACCAATCAGCATTGTAATGGATACAAGTCATTCTTCCACGTTGGCTGACATCGACGATAATCCGACCATCGCAGGCGGTGTTCGGGATGTTTATGGTGAGGATAGGGCCACTGAGGATCAGTCTGTTACTCCTTGGAGTGTTTCTGTTGCTAGGTGTGTTATGAGACTTGTAAATTGTAATCATCATATTCATTTTGATAGCTTTCTATTTCGAGCGGTTTAGTCCTCAAATTGTAGATGTCAAGACATTTTTGTTCGTGTAATTGACGATATTTCAATTCTAAAATGATTCGTGAAATTGAAAATCGATTATTATATTAGTCCTTTTGAGTTTGTTAATTTAGTTTAAATGAATTGATAATTTTTTATTTTGGAGATTATTTTGAAATTTCGTTAATTTTATAGAACAAATTGTCTGATTCCAAGACTAAAATGGTGATTCACCTTTCTCTTAAATTGATTATGTTATTTAATTTAGTTCTTAAACGTGATTGATAATTTTTTATTTAAGAGATTATTTAGATATTGCGTTAATTTTGTAGAACAAATTGACGGATTCCAAGACCAAAATGGTGATTTGCTTTTCTCTTAAGACTGATTATGTTAATGCTTTTTGTGATGAATTGTTGGCTTTGTTTAGTGGATATACTTTGTTGAGAGATCCACATTTTAATAAAGGACTAGCCTTCACTGAGGCAGAGAGAGACGCACACTACTTGCGTGGTCTTCTTCCTCCAACAGTCATTCCTCAAGAAACTCAGGTTCATCATCTCACTATATAACATTCTCCTAGTAATCTTTTTCTATTTTTTATGAAAAGTATTTTAAAGCAGTTGGATTGTGTATGACAATGAGTCCACACTATATCAAGTTATAGTTCTCATTGCCACTTCATTTGAACAGGTGAAGAAAATGATCCACAACATAAGACAATATCAAGTTCCATTGCAGAAGTACATGGCCATGATGGATCTTCAGGTGGCCTTGTGAAACGTCTATTGTATTTTTGCCATAATTTTGTTTTGAGCTTGGAATATCTACTTTACCATATATAATGGGGGATGTTTCTTCCAGATTTGATTTATCAAATTTTGGGGTTGGATTGTAATGCTTTTCGTTTGTTATATGTTGCGTTGCAGGAGAGAAATGAAAGGTTGTTTTACAAGCTTCTAGTTGATCATGTTGAGGAGCTACTCCCGGTTGTTTATACTCCAACTGTTGGTGAAGCTTGCCAGAAATATGGATCCATCTTCATGCATCCTCAGGGTCTTTATATAAGCTTGAAAGAGAAGTAAGTTTCACTTCAATTGCTCCTTTATCTTCCTAGAATTATGATGATTGAATTTGTATATATATATATATATGTGTGTGTGTGTGTGTGTGTGTCTCTATTATTCGTCTCAAAGTAATTGTTCCATTTTTCTCTTTGGTGGGGTTTAAAGAGGAAGGATTCTTGAAGTACTTAGGAATTGGCCTGAGAAGAACATTCAAGTCATTGTTGTAACTGACGGAGAACGGATCTTAGGTCTTGGGGATCTTGGCTGTCAAGTAATTTCTATTTTATGTGATTACATGTATTATTCGTAATGATTATATTCATATGATCTAATACTATAAAATCTCCTTTGGTAACGCGTGCTGTATTCTCAGGGGATGGGAATACCAGTTGGAAAACTTTCTTTATACACCGCACTTGGTGGAGTTCGCCCTTCTTCTGTAAGTATTTTTGGCCTACTATACCACAATCTTGTGACTTGTTATTTTGCTTTGAAATGCTACTGAAATTTGAATCGCGAAATCCATCCCCGAACATATTCACGCGTCGAGCTCTCACCCTTAAATAAGATAAAATAATTAAAGGAAAATGAAAAAGGAGGAAGGTGTTTGAGAGATTCCTATATTTGATTTTGTATTTCAGGCTTTGAGCCCTTATGTTATTATTGCCTAATCCCTTGAAAAATAAAATCTAGTTTTCGACAATAGCCACAACAATACAATTTGCAGAGATTGTTGTTATATCTCCATCACCACCAATCACCATGCACATATATAACAAACTTAGAGGCTAGTTCTCATTGCAATAAAGGAAATTAACAACACTTTTAGGAGTTCATATTTTATATACTGTTGAAATACTGTTTATAGTGTTCTATTAGCTTCGCAGGTAACAATTTGTGTAAGTTAATTTAAACTGGGTCCTTAGTTCTCTACATTTTTCTTTAATTTTGTTTGATGTGCCTTTAATGCCTTATTAATACTCTAATATTATATTATCAAATTGTTTCAGTGCTTGCCTATTACAATTGATGTTGGTACAAACAATGAGAAGTTGTTGAATGACGAATTATACATAGGGCTCAAACATAGACGAGTAACTGGGCAGGTTTGTTTTTTTCCTTGGCCTCGTTTTTAATTCTCAGCTGTCGGCATCACGCTCATCATCTAATATTCAATAATAATGAATTTATTTCAACGTATTGACTCCAGGAATACGCTGAACTTCTTGAAGAATTCATGACCGCAGCCAAGCAAAATTACGGAGAAAAACTCCTTATCCAGGTACTAAGCAGTGTCCAAAGACAACATTTCTCGGTTTATTAGCTGTTTTCAGTTTTCATGTTTGCTGTTTTCTGAATCTGTTTTTACATTTTTTTTTAGTTTGAAGACTTTGCAAACCACAATGCTTTTGATCTACTTGAAAGATATAGGTCAACACATCTTGTTTTTAATGATGATATCCAGGTAAGGAATTCATTTCTTAAAATATGAATTTAGGTACTATTGTGACCAATGTTTATCGCTTCTATTCTATGGACTTTTTTCAGGGAACTGCTTCGGTTGTCCTTGCAGGACTAGTATCGGCTTTGAATTTGGTTGGGGGAAACTTGTCCGATCATCGGTTCTTATTCCTTGGTGCTGGAGAGGTATGTCCATGCAATTTGAGGATCATGTCCCCTTCATCGGAGAGTTTAATAGTTTTACGACATAGGATAAGATCACTTTGAATTGTTCCCTTGCATTCATTAATGTATGAATTGTATTGTTTGTGGTTGCAGGCCGGCACTGGAATAGCAGCACTCATAGCACTTGAAATATCGAAACGGGTATATTTTTTCTGTTCTGTCTTCTTTTCTTTTGTATTGATTTGGGAGTGATGTTATGATTAATGAATGATATATATTTATCTGAAAACTACTATCGTCTATGCAGACAAATGTCCCTCTGGATGAGGTGTGCAAAAACATTTGGTTGGTGGATTCAAAGGTTGTTCAGAATTAAACTCAACTCCGACCTGTAAAAAGTAAATTCTTATTTTCAGTTTAGATTAATCTTGTAATCTATTTTTTTTTGTAGGGTTTGATTGTCAAATCTCGCAAAGAATCACTCCAACATTTTAAGAAGCCGTGGGCTCATGAACACGAACCTGTTAAGGAACTTGTAGATGCCGTTAATGTACGAACTGTGTCTCCTATTTCCCACATACATACTCAGAGAGTGCAGAAGTTTCAAATTTCTCACATTTCAATGTTTTCGTTTCAGCAAATTAAGCCAACAGTGTTGATTGGAACATCAGGACAAGGGAGAACTTTTACACAAGAAGTGATTGAGGCTATGGCCTCCAATAATGAGGTGCTTTTTGAACCTATCCATCAATCTAATATGCAATTTGATGCTGACGTAAGCTGAATCCGGGTTTTATATGATAATGCTTGCAGAAACCTATTATTTTTTCACTTTCCAACCCAACATCTCAGTCAGAATGTACTGCTGAAGAAGCTTATACGTGGACTCAGGTAATGTGAAGACAGGCTAGTAGCTTTGCGTAGAAAATTCAACTTCCTAATCACTCACTTCCTATGGATGAATAATGACTCTTCTCATTCTTTCGTGTTCATTGTCCATTTGCATTTGTCAGGGTCGTGCCATTTTTGCTAGTGGTAGCCCGTTTGCCCCAGTTGAATACGATGGAAAAGTGTTTGTGCCTGGCCAGGTCTCAACTCAATGGAATTTTTATAAATGTTGAAAATGTTGTCATATCAATTAAATTCTAATTTGAGTATTATTATCATTTTTGTTAATTAGGCCAATAATGCATACATTTTTCCGGGATTTGGTCTTGGTTTAATAATGTCTGGTACCATCCGAGTGCACGACGACCTGCTTCTGGCAGCTTGTAAGTGCATCAGAGATTCAAACATTCACTTCAATATTAAGCTTGATTGTGATTTATAACTACCTCTGACTTGAATAACAATTTACATTCAATGGAACAGCTGAGGCTTTGGCTTCACAAGTGACCCAGGAGAACTATGACAGGGGACTCATATACCCGCCATTCACCAACATCAGAAAGATTTCAGCACACATAGCTGCCAAAGTGGCTTCTAAGGCCTATGAGCTTGGTGAGCCTTAGTTTTCCTTTTGGTTTACAATTTCATGTTTTTGATATTGAGCTAAATATGGTTTTAGTACCTGAAATATGGTAATTTTTGCTTTTGGTCCCCCAATTCTTCAAAATCGTTCTAGTCCTTTGTTTTTGAAAATGCATCAACTTTAGTCTTTACAACTAATTCTGTCAGTTAAACAATCTGTGTAAATGGTACTGCTCCGACCTCAAGTCAGTAACATCGTATTTGTGAGGTAATGTCTGTCTTGATCTTGTGTAAGACATCAAAGTTTTGTCTTTTGTAAAAAGCGTCTCGGTGGTTGAGAAGTGTGAGTGTCTATAAACTATCCTTAGTCTCAAAGAGACATTTTGGGTACCAGAACAGATACAAAATCTTGGTTGTAGATTAGCTAGCTTTTACCTCAGCTCTCTGACTAACAGAGTAGCTACGCCCCGACCAATGTTAATACACTTTTATAAATTAGGGACTAAAAGCGAAAATTATCATATCTTGGATGACTAAAACCATATTCAAGCTTAAATGGTTTTTCTTCTCAAAATATTAAAATAATTTCATAACAAATAATAAATTGAGCTTACATATTGTTCAGGATTGGCGACACGCCTTCCTCAACCGAAAGATTTGGTGCAGTATGCTGAGAGCTGTATGTATACTCCAACTTACAGAAACTACCGGTGAAGTTACAATAGTCCTTTTTTTTCTCTTTCAATTGTTTAGGTTTTTAATATGAGAGAATTATCTCTCTCTTTTTTTCTATGTACCTTTTTTGCTCTTGTAAGTTTTTCTGTTGTATTTGGTGGAATTAGGAGATTGGTAGTAGTGGTACCTGAAATTTAGTATAGTTTGAAATATTTTCTATTCTGCTATATTTTGATGTTACAACAAATAAAATAGAAAATGAAGCAGTTAAAAGTATCTGTAAGCATAAATAAAAGCATTATGTATTTCTAATTTTCTAGTATACTTTTTCTCTTCCCTTTATTTATTTATCAAAATCATTGGTCTAAGGTTTGGCTTCTCCACAAAACAAGTAGATAATAAAGTGATAGAAACGTGTTGTCTCTCTCTCTCCCTACCTACGATTGGTTGAATAGAAAATAAAAAGAGAGAAGTGTTATTTTCATAAAAGGACAAAAAAAATATAATTCTTTTTAATCAAAATTAATTAAATTAATTTAGTTGATACAATTTAAATAATTTCATTAATTTTAATCTAATTATATTAATTATTTAAATCAAATTAAATTAAATATTAGCAAAGCAAGTAAAAGAATCAAGTAGCTCCCTTTTACAAAGAGAGTTCTCTTTCACCTCTTTGTCTCTTCTCACTTGTTTCTTATTACCGATCAAAACCTCAGTGGCAATAAAATTATGGAGTTATCTATTTTTAATAAATAGTTTAAAAATTCACTAAAGGGTAAAAAAGAAGGAAAAAGAAACCAATCATTTGTTAGGTCTAGTTCTGACTTCTGATTATAAATGCTATGGTGGGGTGAGAATGATTTATGACATGTTGGATTTTTTATCCTTTATTCTGTAAAGTTGCCTAAAAAAAATCATTTATTCAACCTTTGTTTTCATCAGAGCTTGATTGCTGAAAGGTGCTACATTCTGATATTTATATATGAATCTCAAATTATGCCTAGCATTTTATTTTCAGAATAAAAACTTTATGACAACATAGCACACTAGCATATCACATATGAATATGAATCCATGGCTATGTCTTTGTGTTGGCCTTCTTGTATTTACTGGAAATGGTGACAACTACATTTGTTAGTGACAGTAAAAGAGTACCTGATTTCTTGATACCAAATTTGAGATAGTGGTTCTTTTTTCTTTTTTCATGATATTGTTAGTTGGACACCATCCTTTGTTGGTATATGATATTATTTGTTTCTTCTATTGGAAAAAATAGAAGCCATAAAAGTTTATAAGAGTGAAATTGCTTGTTTTATTAGTTACTTTTTTAAGAATAAGTTAGATTCAATATAAAAAATCTAATACAGTATCAAAGTCTACTGAACTCTTATTCACGGTAAAATTTTATTTACATTGAGTGGCAAAATATTCACTCTAAAATTTTTAACTTTCCTTATTCATTCATGAATGTTCAAATTTGAAATCTTAAATAATCAGGTTAAGTTTAAAAAACATGTCATCTCATTTAAGTGCTCTTGAATTGTTATTTTCCAAAGATGATGTTAATATCTTGTTCATCTTATCTTATTTGGATAAAACTTTGGCAACCAGCTCAAAAGTTGTGTTAAGTAGTGGGTGCTTTCAATCAAATAATATCTTACCAACAATGGATTGTTATGAAGAAGACTAGTAGAATTGATGTATATGCCCACACTTGCACATTCTTGTAGAAGAAAGGGAAATTATAAGATACCTTTTTGTGATTTTTTTCATGTCATTGAGATGTTATTAATGCTTTAACTAGGCAACTCTCATCTTACATCAGAAGCTAATTCTTTAACGTGGCATCCCATGTGGGGCTTATTGCATTGCATTCATGTCCCTTTTGTAATCGGATATTTAATTGCTTTAGAAAATAGTAGATAGATAGATAGATGCAACGCAATCAATGTTTTTTTTGGCGTAAAGATGGACACAAAGGCACTTCCACGTGTTTATTTAAGATTATAACTTTAATTTGTAATATATGCTTATGCTTAATAAATAGTACTAATTAAAGAATATTTATTTTTCTTTTTTATTGGTAGATGTTAATAGTTAGTATAAAAGGAGAAAATATTAATAGTAAGATCGAATATGAATTTTCTGCATATAGTTTTTTTCAGTATTTCTAACTAAACCATATAATTATTCCTTCTCAAAACCATATAAATATTAAAGTGTAGTTTAGGGCAACTACACTTTTAGTAGTGTGTTCCTAAACAAATGTTTTTTTTAAAAGACATGTTAATACTAAAAAAGAAACAGCATTTTATATATATGATCCTATTTTCGAACAGTAAATAGACATTTTAAACCTTAAAACTGTAGTGATCAATTAATTTGTCTTTCAAATTTATTAAATAATAACAAATTAATCTAAATTAAATATTATTAATTAATTTAGTCACTTCGTCAAAATATTTAGTAAACATCTATTAAAACTAATATATGACATATATACTGACTTATAATAATCTTTTGTTCCATTAAAACAAACACAAAACCTTTAAAACTGTGGTGCCAATTTTAAAAAAATAAAAAAATAAATTAATCGATATTTTTTCATTTAAGAGACTAAATTATTTTTTTCACAAATTTGAGGCACTATATTAGCCAACCTTTAAAATTTTAATGACTAAATGCCAATATATATAGTCACAAAGAATATATATATTGAGATGGAACCTAATCATGATAGTATATTATCCTCCCTTTCTCCAATACTATATTAATTATTATCTTATCAATTGTTTAACTATTAAATATAAATATGAACATGCATTATCATATGTTATTTAATTATTTTTATTTAACTATGTGTAAAAAGAGTTATGATAATTTAATTTTATAGGATATTTATTATTTAAACAATCTTCGGCCTCCATCGGTTGGATCTCTAGATCTGTCCAACTCATGAACAAAGAAACCAACCTAATGAAAAAGAAGTTGGCAAAAGCTAAATATATATACTCATAATTGTGAGGAATTTTATGTAAACTCTCTCTATTGTAAAAATAAAATTAGAGAGATTTTGATATCAAAGTGATTTTTTTATAGTCAAATGTTAGTGATTACATAGTTAGAAACGAGGGAGAAATGTTAGTAGCAAAAATTGAATATGTGATGTCTTTTCTATTATAATAATAATAATAATAATAATAATAATAATAATAATAATAATAATAATAATAATAATAATAATAATAAACAGAAAAAATATAATAAAAAAATATTCCCAAACTTGAAAATGACTAAAACCATATTATAATCTACTCTCATCTACTCAGGAGTCAAGACATTAAGCAATTTTTTTTCGTTTATACATTAAGCAAATTTTTTAGTCTCTAGAAAAGGAGTAGATGTGACAACACACATGCAAATCAAACAAAACCATTGGATCGGAGCCGCTTGTCCATACTTGAAATTTTGGATCTTAGGTTCGAACTCTAACAAATATCTTTTTTGCACATTGGTATAAAATTGATTATTCATTAATTTGTTTATAATATTTTTTTAACTGTTATAGATATAAATTATATACCGTCATTTATTAATAATGATTAATCTTTATTGAAGATTCTATTAAACACAAAATATAATTTATTCAATCTTAATTTGATATACTTTAAAAATATTAGATCAAAACTTGATTTACTATTTGTCATAAACTCACCAGCTTATTTTTAAGATTAGGTTGACCTCTTTAAAAACCTACTTAAAAGTTTAGTTTTGCTATTTTTTTAAAAGTCTACAAGTACAATATTCAAGTGGTTAATACTGTAGTTTTTTATAAATAAAACAATAATTAATCTGTTAATGAGGTTAAGTTATATTCTAAGATATTTTTTTAGAGAATTTAATTTTATATGACAACTTATTTAAATTCAATTTATAATAATATTTTTAAATATATTAAAAATTGATGTCAATATATTTAAATTACATAAAAGATTTATCAATATATTTAAATTACATAAAAGATTAATAAATTTATAATTTAATACAAAAGTAATATTAATAATAACAAAAAATATTATTTATATTTACTTAAATAAGTCAAATTTGTAAGTCTAAAAAACATTTTTTTCGTGACTTATAATTTAATATTTTTAGCAAATAAATTTTTAAAAAACTTTTGATATTATCAATTTTAAAAAAGTATGATCTACTTAAGTGTGATCTTAATCATGTCATAGAGTCTATTTGTTGATTTCGCCTCATTCTCACCTTTAATTGCAAACTTGCATCCTTCCAACTATATTTTGGAGGGGAACTATCGTTTTAGTCTTTAAATTATAAGATGTTATTTTTATATACTTAAATTAATTATTTAATCATCAAAATATTAATTAGTTTAATTTATGACGTTATAATAGTTCTGAACAATTTTAATAGTAAATTGTATCTTTTATTTATAATAGTAAGTTATAATTTTTAAAACTATTTTGATAATTCAATAATTAATTTGAATTTTTTAATGAATTAAATATATAAACCTTTAAATAAGAAATATCTCTTGCAACATGTGTAGTAAATCACTTGAGTGTTGCATAGGAATAAAAAGATAATTTTGAGAGTATCACTTCTCCAACACTTATTTCTCCTTTATAACATGTTGCTTTCCTCAAATTCCTAGAGGAACATGACAACAACCACTCAGTTGCATGGCAAAATTCTTGTTCTTGTCTCATTAATTAATCATTGGGAATTTTTATTTAGTACTAACTGGTTTCCTCTTTTGGTCGATCACTTGTTGTCGATTATTCTCCACTTGGGTTACTTTGGCTGCTCTTTATATATATATATATATATATTATCAGTTACCATGATTTTTTTTTAATTAACAGTAGGGAGATATATGAAACGTGAGGGTAGGTTTTCTTTAGAAAATCATGTCTAGATTACTTATATAAGGAATTAAAATTAAGTGTACTCTGAAATTTAAAATTCTAAAAAAAAAAAAATACATACACTTGATTGATTATAATTGATTGTGTGTAATTTATCTGTGATTTTCTAAAGATAATATAAAATTTAAATTTAATTGCAGTTTTAGTATTCTTATTTTTATTGATTCACGAAATTGATCCTCATATTTTAAAAGTCAATAGTTTTGGTTGTTTCTTTTGATATTTTAACTAAAAAATGATGACATAGGATGCTTTAAATAACGTGACATATGATACGATGATATAGAGTGATTAACACCCATGAAATTGGAATAAAATGTCATAAAAACTTAGTTTTTAACTTCAGAAATTTTTCATATTTTTAATTTAATTAATGACATATGAATAATTAATACATTTAGATGGTTTTGTATCATAGAATGATATGTCATGTCATTTAAAATATGTCAAATCGTCATTTTTTTAGTTCAAAAATATGAAGAAGTGACCAAAACTGTCGACTTTTAAAATAGGAGAACTAATTTCGTGGATTGGTAATAATTAATAGAAGGACCAAAATTGTAATTAAGCCTAAATTTTAAATGTGAATGTTAAATACTATATAATATAACAGAGTCGTGAAGACATGATTCATTACCCAATATTTATATAAAATTAAAGATTTATTTTGATTTCTTAAATATGTGAGATGTTGTCTTTATAGTGTTAAATGTATAAAATTACACACATCACCAAACTCCTCTTTTATTAGTAATTTTTATGAATTAAATTGTCTAACAAAAGACACATTTAACTACTTTTTATGTAAAAATTGTTTAGTAATTGATTAATCATAGAGTCATATAATAATTGGTTGTGTATAACTCTAATAAACCTATAAAATTTAGATAGATCACGACACTTGCAGGTCCTCCTTCTCTCACCACCCATGAGTGAGATACTCATACACCCAATGCATTTTAGGTGAAGACATAGTTTTCAATTCACTTGTATGCTTGCTCTTAGTTTAATGTGCTGATTTCCCACACCCATCATGACTCAAAAGTGGCATTAGAGATGATAGTTTCACATGACCGAATCCTTGTATTTATAGTATTCTTGACAATGGTGGTGCAAATGTATTGGGATGAAAAAAGTTCCGCTTGAGGGAAAACATACCGAGATGAATGGATGAAATCACGCTTGAGTGAGATATTGTCAGTGTATTAAGTGTCTCACATTGGTTTTAAAAAAAATCATGTTTAAGTGAGATTTGATTCATATACTCAATATCTTAAAAATTTTGATAAAGATAAATATGAATATAATAGTCAATATACTCGTGTAATTACTTTTAATCTAATGTAATGATGCTTTGGACAAAACTTAGCCCTAGTGAAGATTGGATTCCAACAAATTAACCATAAATCCAAATTAAAAAACTTTTTTTAGCAGAACCGTGGTTCAAAATCTTGATAAAGTTACAACACAATTAATTTTGATTTGATGATCAACCACTTCCAAGTATTCCACAAACGACTTCAACTTTTTTTTTCTTGACAAATAACTTCAACTTACAATCTATAAAAATATGTGAAAATATTTTTTTTTACTCCACTTAGACCATCCACAATATTTTATTCCAAAAAAAAAATCTCGGATAAAACACTCACATTAAATGCCTAAATAGTCTTAAAGTATACACATCATTGATTTAATAATTTTTTAATGTTAATATTAAATAAATATTCAATTTCTCCAACTCAGCACAACAGCAAAAAAAAAACTATTAAATGAATTTTTATAATAAGTTTATATCGCTACATTTCGACGACATTCATTTATTCTAATATTGAGTCACACTAAACGTAAAGAGAGAGTGTTTTTATAGTTATTCTAGTTTATCAACACATGAATTTTCTCTCTATTACAGAGTATCTATTTAACTTAATATTAAATAGGTGAATCACCCATTATTGTGATGCCCTTTTCATTTTTATAAAATTGTTTAATTTTTATGGTATAGTCGTAAAAATTGAATTAGTCATATCAAACTATTGATTTGTTGATTACTCACTTGAAAACAAACATATATTCTTGCCAAAAAAATAAAATAAAATAAACATATATTCTACATTCTCTTCGAGTTGGAATCTCATTTTTGTAAAACAAATACACACTTTTGATGAAGTTAAAACACAATCGCACAAATACGAACCATTGATGAGTTTGTCATAAAGTTGGATATTGTTACCTATACTTACAAAATTTCTTTTTTATTCATGTGACATTTTTACCAAAATAGTTAGCTATTTATTTTCTAGCTATGATGGATTAAATTCTTCAAATATCATTGAAGAAGAATAGAATATACTCTCTCCCATTAGTGCATGATATAGAAAAGTGGGCCTTTTATATTGACACACAATTTCACTTCCAAATGTCTAAAACAGATCAATGCATGCAATGGCAACATTCGAATTTGCAACTAGCCCCACACCTCAACGATAAAAAAAGAAATGCTAAAGCTTTTAATTTGTGTTGTGCTTCTCACTTGTTAGTTTCTTGACACGTGACATATTTTTTGTGCTATAAAATCCCCTTCTTTCCTCACATTCATAGCATGTATTAATTCTCACCTTATCCTTCAATCACAAGCTCTTATATTATTTTGCTTAACATTTTTTTTTCTAATGGAGAGAAACCAATCTCGCAGGCAACTTGCTTCAATGAAACAGTCCCTCTTTGATCAGGTTCTTCACTCATCCTCCTAATTAGCATTTTTATACTCATATGATATATTAGGCTTTATATCTCTTAAGAAAATTAAGCTAGAGGATTTTTTTTTTTACCTTTATAAACTCTATTTAGATCTTATTTCTAACACCATTATAGTCAATGTGCAACTTGTATTATTCTTCACCGTAAATCAACATTATATATACTCAAAATAGATACATTACATATTTAGGTTTGGTCTGACCGTAAAAACCACTCAAACAATCGTTTTAGACTTTTATAAGAAACCAAAATTTATTTAATAAAAATGTTTCAAAAAAAATTCTTAATACAAAAGTCTAATATTTTCAAAATTAAATTTAATATTATCTCAACAAATATTAAATTGATCGATTTTATTATCAATTGAAAAAGAAATATCATAGTTGAGAGGATGCAGTAATAGATAATGGAGGCAATTGTGTATATTGAATTCAATGATGATGGTGTTTTCTTCAGGGATTATTGGATGAACAATTTATCCAATTAGAAGAACTACAAGATGATGCTAATCCTAACTTTGTTGAGGAAATTGTCACTCTTTACTACCGTGATTCTTCACGCCTTATCTCAAGCATAGAGCTGGCTCTGTAAGTTCATTGATTTCAACATTCTTTGTATTTTCATGAATATAAAAAAAAAAAAAACCATATGATAAAACTTGATTAATTTTTGTGCTTAAATATAGCAAGGAGAGGAACTACCTGGATTTCAACAAGCTTGACACACTTATGCACCAGTTCACAGGAAGTAGTTCAAGGTACAAATATAAATTTATTATTGTAATTGTAATACTTATTATAATCATCATTGTTATTATTAATTTATATTATTATTTATTGATATTATTGTAATAATAATAATAATAAGCTGAGTGAATTGATGTAATTTTTTTTTCACATATTTCACTATCTAATTTAAATTAGATCTATCAGTTTTTTAAAGATATTTTTTATTTATTTCATTTTGGAGAAAGTATTACTTTTACAACTTTTTTATATGAAAATTATGTAAAAACTTAAAAAATATCTTAGAAATAAGATACATACTTGTTGGCTTTATGACAACAAAGAATCCTAAATATCTAATTATTTTATAATTGGTTGCAGCATAGGAGCCAAAAAGGTGAAAGCAGAGTGCAATATGTTTAGGGAATATTGCAGGACAGGAAATATTGAAGGGTAATATATCTATCCTTCACACAACCTTTCTAATTTCTATAATCCTATTATAAAGATCACAACTAACAAATCTAAACTGTATCATTATGTGGAACAGCTATTTAACATTGAAAGCTAAACAAATTATATGGATAATATGAACAAATAAATAAATTGATATTTCAAGCACCTAATTTTGTAAATTTTGTTAAACATGTTTGGTTTTAGCTTTAGATGCCTCATATTGATATTTCATGCACCCAATTTATAGATTTTGTTAAACAAATTAAGTGTATGGCAAAATGTCATAAATTATCGGGTTAAATAATCCGAACTTAGGATCTTGTAGTTGTGTGCGAGTTTTTTTTTTACTATTTCATCTAAAATAAAATTAAAATTGATTTCAAATGCATAGAATAGATTTTGATATTTTAAAATTCTCTCGAGTGAAATTGATTTTATCCTCTAGAATTGAAATTTTAAGTTGAAACTAGAATTTATAATTTTTACTGCAAACGTAGTTTTAACTCTCAAATTTATTGTTAAGCAAACTTTTGTGTAAGCATATCCAAACACAATTAATTTAGATTGAATTTATTTTTATTTAAAATCATTTTTTTCACTATAAAACCAAACATATACTCGAAGTCAATCCAACATATTTTAGAGGTCTAAAAAATGTTATAGCGAGATCTTTTTAAATAAAATTGTACATTTTTTATTTTAATCAATTGTGAAATACGGACGTTCTTTATTTTGACCAATTAAATAAAATGAACATCAATAATTTTTTTTTGAAATAAAGTGAACATTTATAACTAATTTACTATATTATATATTCATAACTGAATTGAATATTTTAAATTTTTTTATCCAAAATTTTGGAGCCTAAAACCATAAATTGGGTTGTTTGGCCATTGCACCGAACCTGCATATTAAATGATGTTAGTATCTTGTATGAATATGCAGATGCATGAAGTGCTTCCAACAATTGAAGATAGAATATGTCTCACTTAGAAAGAAACTTGAAGCTTATTTTCAGGTAACTATAGAGAAGTATTAATTTATGTATTGTAAATTTGTTATATCTTGAAATCCAATTAAATTAAGCTTCTTTTCTCTTTTTATGCAGTTGGCTAAACAAAGTGGACCCTCAGAAATAGCGTGCCGATCCAAATGAGAAGACCTATATATATGAAATATGCATATGATAAGGGCAAATGTAAATGGTGAATTTTGTAACAATATATGAAAGAAAAATAATATATATTCACCACAAAGAAGAACAAGAATAGGAAAGTGATGTTGGCCCCTTTGAGATATTTTGTTGCCAAATTATCAGTTTTGTTTTCAAATGTTGTAGGAATTTTTCGTTTCAACATTATTCCAATTTATAGTTTGGATCTTTAACCATATATGTATAAAGTTGTATCTGTTACTGGGTCCAACATATTAAAGAAGGCTTTATTTAAAAAAAATTAATAAAACGAATTAAAGGATTATATTTTATTTTATTTGACAGTCTCAAGCACTATCACATGAATCTAATTGCAACACACTTTTAAATTTTTTTATCTGTTTGTTATATTTAAAAAAAAAAAAATAGAAGATAGAAATAATATTAAAATTACTTTAGATAAAATGAGAAATTATTTTTAGTAGCTCATAAAAATTATTTTTATAATTGATTTTTTTTAAAAAAAATGTGTTTTCAGTATAATAGACAAACATAAAGTAACTTTTACTTGTTTACAAAAGTCTACAAAAAATAATATCTAAATTAAATCCCCAATTTTTGTTTTTCCTTTTAATTAATTATTAGCTAAAAAAAATCTAAATTAATAAATATTAAAATCATTGTTTATAATTTATAACCAACAAGCTGTAAAATAGGTTTATATAATTCTAACACTCTTGTGAAATTTTGGATGTATTAATCTGATTTGATGTTAATGTATTAAATTTGTTCATTATATACATAGTAATGTATATGAGTGAATTAAATTTGTTATTTTATACATATCAATGATATGGCTATCTTTTTAGTCATCATAACAAAACTTTTCTCTATAACGTATTACATTTGTTAATTATATACATATTAATGTTCTAAAAAGTTAAACAATGACACCAGAAGGTAATCAATTAACAAGGAGTATTTTTTATAAAAAAAGAAAGTGATAGTTTATTTGAATTGTCTTATTTAAATTTATTTAATTATAAAATTTATGGAAGAATTTATGAAAATAAATTATGATATATTCATAATTAATTAAAAGTAATTTTTTTAGAAATATTTTAATATATTTAATGGTTTATTTAGATTATCTTATTTGAACTTATTTATTAATATAAACAATAGTAAAACTTTTTGGAAGAGTTTATAAAAATAATTTATAACATATTTATAAACTGTGTTTTATTTATTTTATAATTATTTTTTAAAATAATTATAAAACTCTCTGCAATAGTTTTTATTTATTGCAATAGTTTTTATTTATTTATAAATTATAGATTTAAACGCACAGCAGTGACTACGAATAAATATAAATATAAATTTTTTTGCAATTGTTTTCTGAATCCAAAACTCTTTCTTCTCTTAGACGGACATATCATTTCATCATTCTAAAAGAATTTCATAAAAAAAAAAAAAAAACATAAAATATTTGTACAAATATTTTCCACCCACATCTAATAAAATTTTTTTATTTTGCTATATCACTCTATGTTTATGTAGATGTTTTCAAATTATTGACATAGCGAAAAGTATTTTCTCATGAAATAATAAACTATTTTATAAATAAATACTCATATAATACAGGAATAAATTTGTATCTTCTAAACAGTTGATTAAAAATGTTTGATATAAATAAAAAGTTTGATTTAATTTGAAGATGATCTGAGAGTAAGTTTTATTTTCAGAAAAGATTAAGATAATTAGCTAAGAAGCTTTTTCCCAAATCGAAACCCTTTGAGCGAGGAACGAAAGAAAGCGCAAGCACAAAATCTCACTCACTGCGTTGTGCTCATTCTTTCTCTCTTTCCCATTCACATTCTGATTCCGCTACTTCAATTTCTTCGATTTCGATCTATTTTAGCTTCTTCGTATCCATAGATTCGCGTTTTCGAGAAGCAGCTTCTACACCTCAATTGTTGAACGAACGGTAACCTTGTTTCGTGTCGATCATAAATTCTAGGGTTTTATTTCTTTTCAACCTCAAAATTAAGAACCCTAGTGTTACTCATTTATTCAATTATTATTGATTTTTTTTTTTAATTTGAATAATTGTTATTAGGAATGGCCTCTTATAGGCCTTTCCCTCCTCCACCGTCGACTCAAAACCCTATCGCACCACCGCCACAACCACCGCCGCAACAAAGAGGGAATAATTGGGGTGGTTACGGTTACGGTGGTGGTGTTCCTGTTGGTGATTCTTCTACTACTTCGTTTCCGCAAATACCTCCAAATTCAAATTTTCAACAACATCATCAACATCAACATCATCATGTTCCTCCTCCTCCTCCACCACCTTCAAATTACTATCCATACCCTCCACCACCACCTCCTCCTCCGCCGGAAAATTCATATCAGCCTCCACCACCACCTCCACCTTCTGCTACTATGTATTATCCTCCTAATAATCAATACAACCATCAACAACCGCCTCCGCCGCCTCCTCCTTTGTCGCCAGGTTCTTCCATGCCGCCTCCACCACCTCCTCCTACCTCGTCGCCACCTCCTCCTCCTCATGAAGAGAGGGCAATCAATAAAGGGTCTTCTGGTAGGCAAGACGGAGTCTCCCATAAACAGCAGCACAAGGATCCTCATCCTCATCCTCCAAGGAGAGTTGAGACGGACGAAGAGAAGAGGTCGAGGAAGAAGAAGGAGTTTGAGAAGCAAAAGCAAGAAGAAAAGCATAGGCAGCAGCAGAAGCAGCTGAAGGAATCACAGAATACTGTTCTGCAAAAGACTCAGATGGTGTCATCTGGAGGGACTGGAAAGGTCCATGGTTCCATTGCCGGGTCTCGAATGGGAGAGAGAAGAACTGCTCCCTTATTGAGCAGTGAAAGGGTTGAAAATAGGTTGAAAAAGCCCACCACTTTTTTGTGTAAGCTCAGGTGAGTATGTTCATGATCGGTAACCCATAGTTGGTTAGTTAACTGGATTAATTTGTGTGTGTCCCTAGTGGTTATTGTTCGTTTTTTGTGAGAACATTGCACTTGGTTATATTGCTTTTGGTGCCTGCACTTTACACCTCTTTGGCACTATTTTTTTCTCCTAATAATTTTACATTTTCGTGTTGCTTGCTTGTAATAGTAATGATTCACAAGGCAGGAAAGTTATGTCTTTTTATTAATTGATGATGTATGATTTCACTAATGTTTTTTTTGGTGTTTACTTACAGTACTGACAAATTTGTATGTGTATTCTCATTCAAGATTTCGAAATGAACTTCCGGATCCAACTGCACAACCTAAGCTTATGGCGTTCAAGAAAGATAAAGATCAGTATGTTATCTTATTCTTATGTTCACCATTAGTTTGTATCTACCAAAAACTATCTACAAAAATTGATGGGGTAGTGTTGATTTTGGATGTAATGATATTTTCTACCCGCCTAATAACTAGAATTTTCTCTTCGTTGTTGTGGTAACTGGTTAGTGTTAAGTGTTCAGGAGGGTGGGGGAGTTAAAGAGTATAACTTATACTTGAACAAGAAATCTGACGAACGTATAATGGTTGATTCTTGATGTAGCATTTGGAGCTAGGATGTATAATTCTGGTATTTGATGACATTGCCCTTAGGAAAAGTAATTTGTGACTGTCTGATTCTTTGAAATATCACACGGGTTAGTCTTTTCATATTGACCCATCATGCAAGATTCAATGGTTGACATTTCTCACCTATCATATCAGAGATTCCTATCACTTGATGCATTTATACCTTAAGTGATCTGTTTTGGCGGTGGGGGACAGGGCATGTGTACATGCACTCTTTAACCAGTTGGTTAACAGAGACAAGGGGAAACTAATAGGAGGTAAAAGAGATTGTATTTCAAATGGAAATCCCTATAAGATGTCAAGAGTTCGTGTGTATGGAATTGATATTGTGAATTTTGAAGCTTTACAGATACATGTAATGCACTGATTGCTGTTTTTTATTGGAAAATTTTATTTTTATGATGCTTTCAAAATAAAGTTTCTTGACTTGTATTTGTATGTGCTTTTTATGACAACTTTATGATTGTTGTCCAGATATGCAAAATATACAATCACATCTCTGGAGAAAATGTACAAACCCAAGCTTTTTGTGGAGCCAGATCTAGGGATACCTCTGGACTTGCTTGATCTCAGTGTTTACAAGTATTATCCTCAGCTCCTTTAATAAATTTGAATACATCAATAAATAATGCCGAATTAGAAGGTCTGATGAACCCTTTTGTACAGTCCTCCCAGTGTCCGACCACCTCTTGCTCCAGAAGATGAAGATTTATTGCGAGATGATGAAGCTGTTACTCCTATGAAAAAAGATGGTATCAAAAGAAAAGAGAGGCCCACTGATAAAGGTGTAGCTTGGCTAGTTAAAACACAATATATATCTCCTTTAAGCATGGAATCAACCAAACAGGTATTAGGCATATATGTTGATATAGGGATGCTTTGCTATCTCTACAAGCAACAACTTATAAACATGTTATTGTAGTCCTTAACTGAAAAACAAGCTAAGGAGCTGAGAGAGAGGAAGGGAGGCCGCAATCTCTTGGAAAATCTTAACAATAGGTACGTATATGCCAGCTAGACTATCCCAAGTCAATTTTAGACAGATAAATTACTTTGCAGAAGTAATTAACATCATCTAACTATTATTGTATTCTATCTTTTAGGGAAAGACAGATCAGGGAAATTGAAGCATCATTTGAAGCAGCTAAGTCACAAGCTGTTCATGCAACTAAAAAAGATTTGTATCCTGTTGAGTTTATGCCATTCTTGCCTGATTTTGATAGGTATGACTCCATATATACCTTTCATAAGTCGAATTATTACTTACCCTGGTGTGTTCTATTAATCAGCCTTTTATTAGTAGTATGGAAATCCTTATCTTTTGATACTATAAGATGCAAACTGTTTCACAACATTCATATATATATATATATATGTTCATATTAATTAAGTTGTTTTTTATTGTCCTGCTTGACAGGTATGATGATCAGTTTGTTGTTGCTGCATTTGATAATGCTCCAACAATTGATTCAGAAATGTTCAGTAAGTTGGGCAAATCTGTTCGTGATATCTCTGAATCCAGGGTAAGCTATGTTGCAATGATGCATGTAGTCTTCATCAGTAACTCAATATTCTTTTTTCCTGTTCTATGAAGTTACAATCCAGGAAATGTTGCAACTCTATATTCATTACATCATTTACATGTCTTGTTAACTTGCTCTTGTAGTTTGACTTAATATGTGATGGAGCTATCTACTTCTGAAATATTCTCTCTACTTTTGTTTGTTTGGTAGAACACTACTAATTGGCCCAATGATGTTACTAATGTTTTTTAAAAATATAAAATCACATTTAATACTTCCCATGACTGGAGTATAATTTGTTTACGTTAATTTCTTACTTGATTGGTACTCCTCTGGTTCTGTGTGTAGTAGCAACTTATGAAATATAATAAATGTTTGTTTCGTTACATTGTTGATCAAGCTGGCTGCTGAATGTTGTTAGGCTGACTCATTCTTTTGTGGCCTGCAGGCAGTTATGAAAAGTTATGTTGCAACAAGCTCAGATCCTGCTAATCCGGAGAAATTTTTGGCATACATGGCCCCAGCACCGGGAGAGGTATGCATTAAATGTAGATTTCAAATCTGAAACACTAATTATTATTTAAAAAAATCTGTGACTAACATTTGGATTTATTTAAACTTTGTTATGGCAGTTGTCAAAGGATATATATGATGAAAATGAAGAAGTCACTTATTCTTGGGTTCGCGAGTATCATTGGGATGTATGTCAGAATATTTTCAAAATTCCGTCCCCAAGTCATTAACCATTTTACTGCTAAAGAAATTCCCTGTTTTAACACTTAACAGGTTCGAGGTGACGATGCACACGACCCCACAACATTCGTAGTTTCGTTTGATGAGTCAGAAGCTCGATATTTGGTATGTTCTGGAGCCTATATCTTTTTTTTTTCTCAGCTTTCATACTGGCATGTAGTTTTTTAGTTATTCAGCATCAATGTGTTAATTTTATAGTAATTTGATGTGCAGCCTCTTCCAACTAAACTTGTTCTAAGAAAAAAGAGGGCAAAAGAGGGAAGATCTGGTGATGAGGTTGAGCAATTTCCAATTCCTGCTAGAGTGACTGTGAGGAGAAGGTCAAGTGTTGCTGCAATTGAGCGGAAGGATTCTGAGGTATGGCAACCACTTTATCTTATAAGCTTGCCATTTTATTTGAATTCACAAAATAATTCCCTATATATGGTGTTGCTTTCAAGGTTTATACAAGTTTAAAGGGCAATTCATCAAAGAGTCTAGAAATGGATGACGATCTTGACCACGAACATAGAGTTGCAGGGCACCATGATAATTTTCAATCTAGTGGAGGAGAAGATGATATGTCCGAATAATTCTTCGGTGCAGATGCTGTTTACCGTGAGCAAATTTATTCAATGAAGTTGGTGGTTGGATTTTGTCCGTGGATAGCTGAATTTGTATGTGTTTCAATGAAGGTTAAATAATGACAAATCTCAATTTTTTATGCCCCATTTTAACCTTATGCATATACTTTCAGATTGTAGGCAGCTGTTAAATTAACAGAGATTTTGTTTTCAATACCTTTATAAATCATAATAGAAAATGTCGAGAAATAATTAAATTTTAAAGCATGTCGAACCAAATGGTATCCTGTCATTACTTCGAAAGTTTTTGGTAAACATGCTTTCGATCAATGGAGGTCTGGTGGGTCGATCAAAATGTGCCTGTTCATGGGTGCCCTCTAAACTGGAAAGGAAGAATAAGTTCGGCACTTGGGTGGAGGGTAGAGACAGAGTTTTGATTGTGGGTATGAAAACCGTTGTGGGAGGGGGAGATGGCTATTGTAAATGTTTCAAATCATGTCAATACCATCACAATGTTGAATGCGACAAATTTCAAAGTCTTATTCTTGGTTGTGCAAAATTTGGAACTAACACTTGCATAATTATGTCTATACTTAGTTGTCTATTGAGCCAACTTACACAAGGCCGTTAAATATGAGCATGGTGATGAATACTATAATAGGTGCTTCGGAAAATGAGTGTGTAGGAGTGGAGATACTCTATATCTTGGAATAAAAAAAAATCTATTACTATTTTTGGTTTTTTTTTATAAGAGAATTGTTTTATAATTTGGATCACAAAAGTTGATGTATTTATTTCACAATTATGTTACAATTTGTTATGGACCTAATACAGGGAGTATTATGTTTTTTGGATGTATACAGTACATTTTTTGTAGCTATTATGTATTAAACTTTTATCACTACTTTTAATGAGTGTTGTCTTTGTAATTTTGAGTGATATTTAAATACTAGTTTATCGGGGACCACTTTGTTATGAAATTTTCTATTTGTTGGACATAGTGACTTGAGAAGGCTTATATGGACCTGGTCTATACATCAAAATTATTTTTTTGGAATTATTTTTATCTAAAATAATTATTATCATGTACAAAGTTGATAATTTAAAATTGATGAATATTAATGAGCCTGTTCCAGGTATATGTTATTAATGTAAAATCGTCTTACACATTTTTAATCATCTCGTTTTGACAAAGTAATATATGCATTTAATTATTATTTTTATCTTAAAAGATACAGTAAATATTATTATAATTAATTTATACAACTGCAGAAATATGAAATAAAATATCTAATTAATAATATCGATATTTATCCATTGAACTATGACGTAATTAATCGTATCTTATTATAACTAGCAATGCACTTGATGTAGAGACATTAGTTTTTTTTAGAGGATATTGGAAATTAATAAACTTAAGTAAATAATATAACAAGTTTTATGATATAGTCGGCCAAAATAATATTTATATAAATATCGTAAGTACAAAACCCCTAAATTAAAAATTAAAAAAACCGCAAAATGTAGCATGAAAAATGAATATAATTTTTAATCAAACAACCAAGATTTTGATGTGTCGAGTAAATGCACATAATGTACTAGCATCGAAAGGCACTTATGGTTTGGTTTATGTTACGAACGATGTATATTTTAAAAAATACAACTTATATATTTGAAATTATATTAATATATATATATATATATATATATATATATGTATTACAATATTTTTATATAGTAATTTAAAAATTAGTGTATGTAAACTTTATCGCTAGGTCGTTTAAGAACCGAAAAAATTAGTATTTTTTGTCGTAGAATATTCATCTTCGACATATATATTAAAATAACTTCAACAATATCTGCATATAAATTTTGTTCTATGTATTAAACTTTAAATTTCAGTATAATCTACTATAAAAAAAATTCAATATATTCTTAGCAAAAAAACATCAATATATTTTTATTAAAAAAAATTAATATATGCCCTCGTTTAAACTTGTGACACCAATCGATTGTTAATGTTTATTTCTATTTCTTTCTCTATGTCATATTGTGCAAAACTTTATATAAAAAAGATAGCAACTTGCAGCCATATAAACTAATGTTGATTTAAAGATGTAATTATACCGAAAAACCTTCTGATTTAACTTCTTTTTATTTTTTATAATCATGCAACAACGGAGAATATTCATAAGTTTTTTTTTAACTCTATGATTCAAATATAAAAATAAAGTTATTGTCAATCAGATCAACCTATTTAATCTATTATTTTAGGTGGGACGAGGTGAGGTTTCAGGCCTAACTAAATAAATTAATTAATTACGTTTAATCCATTGAAAAAAGATACTTGATCCGTCATGTTGATTTAACAAATCACTTTTGTAAATTTTTTTACTAACTCAATAATTTTTTCTGCAATCATTAACTTATTTTATCGATAAAATTTAATAAATTTAGAGTTTTATTGTTTATGTAATGACTGTTGGATTAAATTGAATTTTGTAGACTAATTTTGAAGTGTTTTTTTTTTTATGGACCAACTAACCTAAAATCAATAAGTTTGATTTTTTTTTATTGATGACTCTACCTGCACCTGTCAACCCATCGAGAAGTCGTTGGAATGAGAATTTCAATCTACCTATATAAGTTTGTCCGCCAAAACCCCACTTTAGATGGGTTGATGGTGTGCGGGTCACACACCCCTAGTTTTAATACCTTAAACAATGCCAGAAAATAATAGTAGTATAACAATACACAGAAAGTAGAAAACAAGAGACAAAAAATGTACATTTTTAGCATGTACCACCCGTGATTCACATGAGTTCTTTTTTCCTCAAAGTGTATGATAGAATCCATCGGGCCTCTTTGCTACAAATCTTAACAACCAACATGTATGTACATGTCAAAATTTTCCAATGAGAGACTATTTGCTTGCTTAGATCTTGAGACATTTCCATACTTTTAGTCTAAAATTCATCACAGGAAGCTTCTTCCAATAGGTCGAGGAACCCTTTCTTAGAATTCTTACTAACTGTGGGAAACTTTGGCTGAAACCCACAAGTGGATGCTTCTTCAAACTTAGTCCATAATTCCTTCTTCAAAGTATTCTCACCAGGGCGTTTCCCTGTTTGTAACGTGCTTTCCAGCTTCAGCCACATGGGAGTGCTCTCGATACGTGATAAATCGCCAACAAAATTATCTGCAAGGAAGAAACACAACAGCTATTATCAATCACACAATTCAAGTTAACCCAACAAGCTATAATAAGGCATATATAACAGGTTAAGCACTACCTTGTTTGCAAGATTTTATGGCTTGATTATGACCTTTCAAATTTAATTTACTATCTTGTAGCTTAAGATTGGATTCATTGACATGTATACACGAATCATTATCATCCTTCTCCAATTCCAATGATTTCTCATCAGGTGTCCCTAGCAAAACACAAGTTTTTGGAGGTGAGGTAAGCCAAATAGGTGATGCTTCCACATTTTTCTTTCCAACTCTCGACTTAGGAACCCACTTAATCCCCATAAGTTCTGGATACTTCAATGCCAAACCCTGCGAAGCATCATCACTACCAGAAGATTTAGAATCTTCTGAATCACTGTAATGAACACCAACTGGAAACGGGGTGGACTTCCGAACCTTGTCATTACCCACACGACCCATTTCAGATATAGGTTCAAGCAAAACACAAGACTTTAAAGGTGACATATCCAAGCCAGGAGTCATCATAACAAGCATGGAGGTGTCTCTTTTAGGCGAAGAAATCAACTCAAACTCTTCACTATTCGTCGTCTCTTCACTCACAAGAGAAAGTGCAGGCCTTATTGGAGTTGGTTTCATTGCAAAACTATAAAGCACTGAATTATTATTCGACAAAGCCAATTCGTTGAAATCTGATTTGGGTTGTGGCTGATTTGGTTTGGATGATAAAAATGATTTTGATAATGGAAGTGGTGTTAGCATAAACATTTGTCTACCTCTATCAACAGTACAATTAGCACGCCATGAAACAAGTGGTGAAGGAGACACTAATTTAGTCTCTTGAGGACTTTCACAATCACTCACATTTCTTTCATCACAAGAAACTTCTTCACTTTTACTTTCACACTTCATTGAAGTTGATAAAAGTGCAATTTTCAATTTTGGTACCCATGGCTGCATTTAATAACAACATATTAAAAAAAGACTCAATTTAGCAAAAAAAATAAAATAAAATTGAATAACTAAAACAAAATAAAATAAAATAAAAAACAGTGCAGAAAGGGATTTAGGGTTTCTACCTTTAAACGTGACAGTGTTTCAGACAACAAACTGGAGAAAGAATCGATTTCTCTTTTTCCTTCTTTGCTTAATTTTTTCTTCACTTCAAGCGATTTCACGACAAGGTCATCAATCTAACATTCAAATTCGAAATTGTGATTTTTCTCATTTTTCATTAAAAACCCTAAGATTAAATAAACTATGGAATTTTCACTAAAATGAATGTAATAGAGTAAGTGAATAATAACATTGCATTCCTCTATTCAAAATTAAAATTGAAAAAATCGAAAAACAGATACTTGAACTGAAAAAAAAAAAGTGTTGAAATTCAAAAGAGGAGATACCTGATGGAGAATAGAAGAAAGATCAGAGTGAAGAGGATTGAAGGAGGAATCATCATTTTCGCAATTCATTGTCTTCTTCTTCATCATCATTGATGCATTCATCGAACTTTGTGTCATTGATATTTGAATTTTTAGGCGAAGGCGGGTTCTTAAACGCAACACGACCACGTCGTTTGCTGTTAACATCACTCTTTTGCTTTATACACCTCCCCTTTTTAATTATTTTTTTCCTTTTTCAATATGACAATAATTTTGATACCCTGAGTCTCACTGTCAATTTTTTACAATGTGGACTAATTAGTAATCGTATGTTTTTTAAGTTAAATATAATTAAAGTCAAATTATTTTAAAGATTTGATTATTATAATTGACGAAAAAAAAATTATATTACTAAATTATTATAATATATGAGTTAAATTATTAGTATATATGAGTTAGACCGTTTCAATATAACCCTTTTTTACTTACTTCATTTAATGATTTAAGTAAACCATTATTTAATGATTTAATCTGCATCCACTTTATGTTTTGAAACCATTCTCTTCATTCTTCTCTAGATTCTTGTCAAGTTTTCTCAATAACTTCACGATTTCTTCTAAAATTTTGATAGTATGAGCTTTTAAAATAGAATATGTTAACAAATATGAAAGATCATTCAAAAATCAAATCCAAAAAATATAGCATAAGTACAATTATATTAATGATGTTGAGAATCATAGATAAGTTTAATAAAAATAAATAAATGATAGAAATATTTATTATTTAGAATTGAACGAAAGTTGATTATTAAGGTGCACTTTATATAATAATTTTAACTAAACTAACAAATATTAGCTAGTAATTTATAATTAATATTAATCAATTTATAACTCCCTATAACCACAATACACTTTATTATAAATGAATTTAAGCAACATCTCTAGAGGAACAGCTAAGTTAAAACCACAAAATGAAGAAATAAGACACATTATCATGCCTTTACATTTCGATCTAATTAAAGAGAAGAATAAAAATAAAGAAATACAAAGAATGAAATAATAAAAGCATACATGTATTACAACTCATCATAATACAAATCATATGGAAATAAAATCCATCCTTAGCTTCCATCATCACATACTCTAAACTTACACCTAAAATTTTCTACATAGCTAAAAACAAACCAAGATATTGCTTTCAAGACATTTGAGAAAATAGATGGCCAAAACCAAGATATTGATTGATCCATCATAAGTCTTTGCTCCTATTGATACATCACAATCAACAACAAAAATAAAAAAATAAAAAAAGTGTATATAGGAGTTGAAGGCGTTAAAAGACTGGGATTTAAATTGAGAAAATAGTAACCTAACAACTAATATACTAACATTTGTCTATCCAAAAAATAAATAAAGAAGGATACTGGAAAAAGAATCCGGGAGCGAAAGATATCTTGTTGCGTAAGCTATCTTCCCTGAACAAGTCCACTGAATACTTGACTATTCCCAGCTAGTGTTGCTTCCCACTCAATAGAAGATAGAAGAATCTGTGAGATGGAAATCACTACTTGTTTCATGTCAGGTCGTAAGATGGGATCGTCGTCCACACATTGCTTTGCCAGCATAGCCATCTATGCACACAAAAATAAGAATGAGTCGTAACCTATGCAGCACATACACTTCTGATAGAAGACGTGTCTTATGTCTGACATGTGTCGGAGTCCGACATCGACACGGCACCTATGCATTTATTACATTCAAATGATTTATTTTCTCAAATTATTATTAGTGTTGATGTGTCAGTGTCATTGTCGTGTCTGGTGTCTGTGTCACTATTCGTGTTTCATAGGTCACAAAAGTTATATGATCTCGTGCAAATTTTGATCCCTTTAGACATCACTTAAGAATAAATGGGATTGGTTATTTCTTCATAGTAATGGATATTATAATATGGGAAATTATGAATGTGATAAACTTCACATTAATTGTGGTTTTGAGCTGAATAATCTTCAATTTTCTTGGTTAACAAGATCAAAATACCATAATGCATGAGAATAATAGGTGAAAATAGAGAAACTTGCCTTAAATATACAATCATGGGGAAACAGATTCATCATATTTGAATCAATGTAATCTCTCATGCTTGACATGCTCATGGAATCAGGTGAGTTCCTTAGAACTGCCAATATCTGCAATTTAGCAAACGTTTAAGGCAATACCTTGGAAAAAAAGTTGCGACAGTAAAACACTTGGTTGTGCCTTCGTGAGTGAAATAACGAGCAATGTAGCCGTAAAAGAAACTAAGGAAACAACGATTGAAACTGAGAAAAACATTATGTTATAGTCAAGTTTTTGAATTTAAGATGCAAAACTACATGAATCTTATATTCACAATGACGTCTTATAAACAGAACTTACTACTGATGCGAGTGAGCGTCTTTCGGGATTTTTAGTCATCATGCCTTCTGTTCGAATAATGGCTTCTTTTCCAGTTATAATCTCAAAAAGGACAACGCCAAATGCATAGACATCACTTTTGGTTGTTGCAAGGCCGTCGCTCAAGTATCTGCAAAACATCAGAAATGTTTTTCAATGTTGTTCATTTTTATGCAGGAGGAACAAATTGAAACGAAAAATATTTGGTGAACATTACTTACTCCGGAGCAAGATATCCATATGTACCAACAACTTTGGTAGTTGAAATTTCTCCTTCATTTGTTACCCCGACAAGTTTCGCCAACCCAAAATCTGATATCTAGAGAAACAAAGAATGATATGTGATAATTAACAATCAACATATGTGAAACATATAGGAAAAAAAGTAATAGGGTATAAATTGGTCATTACCTTTGCTTTAAAGGAAGCATCAAGTAAAATATTGCTCGTCTTGATATCACGGTGGACATAATGAGCTTTTGTGTGCTCATGTATATATTCAAGTCCCCTAGCAGCATCAAGTGCAATCTGGACCCTCATTATCCATGAAAGTGGTGAATGACCTATAAACAAGATAAATAATGGTCATGAACTAAAGGCATAGCTTGTTCATGCAATACAACATGAAACTTATCAGCGTCACACCAATTTAGCCTTATCTTAGAATAATGTAGAAATCTGTTAAATTAGCAACTCCGGTGTAAAAGAAAACTGATACAAAAAACACAAACAAATAACACATGAGGTTTTATCACAGAGTTCGGTCAGTTGTGCCTACATCTCTGACTGCAGATCGACTGGAGTTCCTTTGTATTATAATTCAAATTTAGGGTTACATATTACAACTTATGTTTAAATATTGTGGTCCAATTTACAAAATTACAATTGTGTTCTAGTGATGATTAATAGTCCACAAAATGATACATAGATGCATAAGCTTACCCTTATTTTGAGGATCATGCAAATGGCTTCTGAGTGAACCCTTCTGAGCATATTCATAAACTAGGAAAAGCTCATCATGACTAGCTGCATAGCCAATCAATTCTACCTTGACAAATTAATAAAAAAAATACAACTCAGACTTTAGTTATATGTCTCACAATTGGCTCCAAAATCTAAGCACGATACATACTATGATCAAAAAAAGAAATTACCAGATTAGCATGATGAACCTTGCACAGAACTTTAATCTCTGACGTAAATTCTTTTGTTTTTGTAGCTGTCATTCTTTTAATAGCAACTTCCTAGAATAATTCAAGTAAAAATCATATGAGAAAGATACATACATATCTTCTAGTTTATACTATAGCCGACCTCAAATATACCGTCACAAACCTGGTCACGGACGAGGCTATAGTAGACAGATCCGTATGTTCCATGCCCAAGTAGATTTGAATCAGAGAAGCCATCGGTCGAGGAAAAGATCTCGTCGTATGAAAAAACTACAGGCTTATCCATGTCGAATACATCAGGCCCTAGAGCTGCAGCAATAAAAGTACATGCAAAACATATTTCCTTCAAGCTACAATCATAGATATAATATATATACGATTCGAGAATACAACAAGAAATGTTACTAACTTGAAGCTTTGGGAACAGTAATCGCTTGATTGCTGGAGTCACCATCTCTTTGCTTCTGATCAACATGTTTGCCACATATGTACCTTCCAGAACCACAAAAAAAACTTGGATTCCGAAGAATTTGGAATTTATGAGAGACTTTTCCCTCAGCATCTTTTTCATGACTTCGCGACTCGGATAAACAATTCGATGATCTGAGGCAAACGCAGAGAATTATGCTTAATATTATCAGAATAAGACCAACTCCTAAGCCACCAATGATCCATCCATAGGGTACATGATACTTATGATTGACCTGATCATCTGTAACCAAATTATAAAATAAATTAAATAAATAAAGACAAGATTTTTGGCATAGCACAAAGAACTATGAATATTCTACCTAGGCTGAATATTTATACAAAGAAAACATCAAAATAGTATATGCTGATGAATACCTGAAATATTATCAACAGAAGGAGCAGGAACAGAAGCCGGTGGAGAAGCATGGTTTGGAGGAAAAGGATCACCAGGAACTGCAGTAAAATCATTCAAATTGTAGTTAGGATTGAAGGGTGAGTGACATTATTGCATTTCACAAAATACAGTTGGCATATTGGTTCATCAAAAGAAAATGATCAGGTTTAAAAATTTAAATGCAGTGTTCAACATCTTCAATCTTGTAGTTCCTTGTCTAAGTAATAGATGCACAAAAAACAGTCAATTTTCTGTTTTGAATTTCTAGCAAAAACCAACTACAGAAGCCTCAAACCATTCTACCAAAAATAGCCCCAATGCTCAAATTCCACCAAGTTGCCACAAAACAAACAATATGCCACTGCACAAAGCAATATAGAACTAAAGCATCCTCAACTAAATCATCTCTTTCAAACATATGAACAAACATACATAAATATACATGGGCAAATTCCAAGATAAACGACTGTAGGTTTCTTTTCACACTTTCACTTTTGGAGGAGGTAAAATTGATTCCATGGGTGTATAGCTGATTTTGATATGTTTGGATGTTCTTGAGTGAGATTGATTTTGGCTTCAGCTAGAATTTGGAGCTTTGGCCTAAACAATTGATTTTTAGCCTCAAATTTCTTATTCAACTCAGTTTTACATGAATGTATCAAAACATAAATCACTTTGTATTCAACTCAATTTTAGCCATAATCAATTCATTCAAAACCAATTAATGTCACTTGTCATAGCAGAGAACCAAACACACACTGAATAAGATTGCAACGAAAGAAGAACTGACCAGAATCAAGAGGAATATAATAAAGTGAACCGACAGTAACATTATCAGGACCATCAAGGCCATTCACAGCTTCAATACTATCCATACTAACCCCAAATCTACTTGCCAAAGATTCAACACTATCCCCATCTCTCAACACATAACTCAAAAAATAATTCCATAATCCACTAGAACAACCACAAAACAACCTCAATGATATAACAGCACCATTCCTTGCCCTCCTTGAGGTGTTAGGAAGCAAAATAAGCCCATCATAGGCATCCATAACCAAATCATCCACAAACCCTTTATTTGATTTCACAGTAAAGGTGGTGTTAGACAGATATTTCTTTATACCAGCTGCACAAGAACAGTTCTTCCTTATGAATATGTAATCCCAACCATTTCCTTCAACTGTGATGTCACCTGGCAACACATCAAACATGCTTTGAATCACTTCAAGTGATTGGTTTTTTTTAGGCTTAAAGACCAAGAAAGAAGTGCAGACACGGCTTGTGTCCGTACAATTCATTGGTGCCATTTGAGAAGAACTGGTTCCATTGAAATGAAGGTAAAACAGAAAGAGAAGAAACTGAAGCAACTTCAAATGGGGTTTTCCTATAATAATCATTGCTTAGAAATTAACAAGTGACAATAATTTTTAAGCAAAAGGGTGAAAGAAAATGGTGTCAATGGAACCACTTGGAGCTCAAGGGATGTAAAAGAGCGAACTTAATCAAAAAAGCTTGAGCTTTTTTAATGGAGACGAACAAAGGAAACAACTTGATCTAAGATTTGAAGGAAAATGGCACAACCCAATACAAATTCAGCTAACAAAAAAACAAAATCCAAATTGAGTGGCAGAAACCAAAATCTTAAGATTTCCAAGCTTAAAAGAACTAACTTTTTGTTCAACAATTTGATGAAAGATGACAAAAAAAAAATAGAAACAAATAAAAAAATCCAAGTTGATAAGAATAATTGGAGGAGAAGGGAGTGAGGAAAATGGGGTATGCTAAATTTAGGAAGCAAGTAAATGAAAAAAAAAAAGTTTACTTTTAAGGGGGATTGAAGGTAAAGAGAAGAAGAAAGTGAAAATAAGAGAACAGAACATTACATTACATTAGTTTATGTTTTGTCTGTGTCTTGTAGTCAGTCACTCAGGTAAACTGGTTAATGAAAAAACAGTAAAAGGAGAAAGCGACTTGCAATTAGAAAAATGCTTGGAACCATTCATGAGCTGAAAATGTAGAGTGAGAGAGGTATAGGTGTTTTTTAGAGAGATTTTTATTTTTTATTTTGACTATTACACCCTTTTCCTTCTAGTACTTGAAAGAACAACATAGAATATCTCGTGTAATGTGTAGGATCAAGTTAATGTAAAGATTGACTAAACTAAAAGGTATGTTAATTAATCACCATAAAAATAGGATTTATTATTTGTTTGAATTGAATTAAATTAAATTGTTCTTTTTTATGATGTTGGTTTCCAGGAGAAAAGTGACATTAGAGGAATCAAGTTAAAAATGTCGTTTACTTTTTTATTTAAGTGACAATAATCATTTCATATCAATAGAGTGATTTACTTGTTAAAATTATTTAATTCATTTTTTTATTAGATTATTTTTTTCAAATTAATACTACTTCTATTTTTTAAGAATAGTATCTCTATTTTACATATTTAAATATAATATAAAATTAAATAATAGTATATTAAAATTATATAAGATGATTATAGTTATCTCTTCTAATAACAAATTCGGCAACACCTCTTTTTATTAAGTCTCCTCCTTCGACAAA
The DNA here is from genome assembly GCA_037974295.1 of Cicer cuneatum. NCBI lineage: Eukaryota > Viridiplantae > Streptophyta > Magnoliopsida > Fabales > Fabaceae > Cicer > Cicer cuneatum. The sequence continues at coordinate 71,419,252 of JBBPBO010001985.1, read as the reverse complement.
CTCACAAACCTCTAAATCTGTATCTCTTCGCAAATAATAGTTGTCTTTCTACCTCCTAAACGGGTTCACTTTTTCCTTCGTCGAAATAATTAAATATTGGTATAACTAGTTGTCTCTATTGAAATGTTTGTCAAAAAATTTCAACTAAGTTTTACTTTTTGAAAAATTACATATCAATATATCAATGAGCTGTTGAACAAATGTTTAGTTTAGACAATTTTGAGACCATATATAGTTGAATTCCACACAAACAAAAATAAAAAATCATCTATAACTGAATAGAAGTTAAGATCAAAGATTCTTACTTTATATTTGTCATTAATTATATTTGAAAAAGTTAATAAGTTTATTGTTAAGCATATAGTGTAAGGGTAGTTTGGTAATTAGAGTGAGGATGGTTAGGGGCTTACGGCAAAGGGAAGGAACAAAGTGAGAAGATGCTAAAGCCTAAAGCTGGCAATACATTTACAAGCAAAAAAAAAAAGACAGTTTTCATGGTGAGGTCCACACAAAACATGGTCCCTAACTAACGACCAAGCACTCTCAAATCCGTCATAGTGTAACAATTCGTTGACCTTTTAGTGTTGTTTTGTTTGACTCACCTAAACCGACACATATATACTGTAATTAATTATCTGCTTCATGTTCTAGGTTTATGATGAAATTAAAAGACATTTTTATCCTTTATTTTAATCTTTTAGATATAATTTATCTCTCAATGTTTTAAAGTTTTAATTTGGTTGTTCTAGGTTTATGACTCAATTTTACATCATAGCATATTGATTGACTATAAAAATAATTTTTGGTTGAATTATTATATTTAATAGTTTCTTTTGTAGATGTTAAATTTTAACAATTCAACTTTTAAATTAATAGTTTTTATTCAAATATGTAAATTTTTATAAAATTTTAAGTATTTGATTTTTTATCAAGTTCAATTAAAAATATGATATAGTACTGCTTTTTAAAAATACAAGTAAAATATTGATTATAAGATCTTATACTTACAATTTAATTTTTGTAATTTTTTAAATGTGTGATCCTTAAAATAATGTAAAAATATTAAACGGTTGAATAGGTAAAATTTAATGTCTACAAATTTTAAAATTGTAAAAAAGCAAGATTTTTAATTCAAAATTTCTCTTTCATTTTTCTTTTATTTACTTTTTGATTTGTTAAAAGGTGTCTTAAAACACTTTTAGCATGTCTCTATAATTAATACCTATTACCTAATCCATGTAATCTATGAAACATAATAAACTAATAAACACTAAACAAAATAAGATATGGGCCCATTATTACGTCAGTTGCATGTGAATTTGGCTGGAATCCCTTTTCAAGCATAAAGACCATAAGCCAGAGCATGTGTACGATCCATCATCATCACACTCCAACTCATTTCTTACGTTTTAGCATAATTAAACAAACAAAAGTCACCAAAAACAAAAGTCATTGAAAAATTGTCATAATATTTTTGTAGTTAGTAAGTAATCAATACATTCTCATCTAGACTGGATTAATTTGTCGTACAGAATAATTGATATAGGAGTATATGTTTTGCAATTCTACAATTTAATTCACATCCCTCTCTCATCCATCATTCTCATTTTAATTAATATTTGTTCTAATGTCCCCCCACATTTGGATCTTGTCTACCATTAAGTCCACACAACAATGAGAGTTTTGGTATAGATTTTAATGATGGAATTAATAATGGGGCATAGCTATACGCTTGGAATACCTTGTCACATGAAAAGAGAGTTGATTAGATTAATTACTTATAACAAACTCATTTGTTTTTTTTTTTTTACTAAAAAAATCTATATCCATCGATTCAAAACATAAAATATATTGATGTAATACAAATTTAAAATTATTAAAAATAAAAAATAATTAATCTGCAAACAAATTCATATTATCTAAGTTAATAGAGCAGATAATATTATAATACAAAAGGACAACGTGTCTATAAATATGACAAAATTTAAATGTATGACATATATGATACATCGTCAAATTTGTAACATTGACGATGTCAAAGTCATTTATTGAAGTATTTAATAGATCAAAGCTACCATATTAATATGAATCAAAACGAACAGCGCCCTAAAATAGAAAAACCAAAAAAGTGTCGCAATCAGACGATAAAATTAAAAAGAAAATACAAAAACAAAAAACAAAATTTGTGTGGAAGCGTTAAATTCAACATCACTCATTTGTTTATCATTTAGTTAAAAAAATTTCTGCACCGGTGAATATTTTCTTTGATTTCATTTTTAAAATTTAATCAGAAAGTGTGATATATGACTAAATTTAATTTCATCTAATGTGTGATTTTGGTCCTTTAATTTCAATTGTTTAAATTAAGTCATTATTTTTTTTTTCCATCACACAAAATTGGTCCCTATGGCAAAGTTTCATTAAACTGTAAATTTTTATCTAAGCCACCATTTGTATCATTTCAATGGTATCAAATGTTTTTTGATTGTGGGTATCAAATTATCATAATTTTTAACTTCAATCACAATTATTACAATTATAAATAAAAAATATCATTTTTTTATAAAAAAAAATAATTAAATGAGTTGAGTTCCAAATAATTAAAAAATATCATTATTAATGTGCAAAGTGTATGCAACAAATGAAAATAAAACTTCTTTTATATATATATAAGAGTATAATGGGCCTTGCTAAGCCCATAACCATAATAAGCCCACTACCCTTTAATGGACCATGCTCCAGCTAGTAGTACGTAAACTCAATCTTGAATAAATTGTAATGTGCAAAATGAAAAATTCATTTAATTTAATATATCTACATCTATTTATCAACGATGAAATATTTGAATTAGTGGGCATATACTAAAAAGGTTACATTCATTGATGCACATTATTACTTGGAAATTGAAATTAGTATTCCTTGAATTACTCCCTCGTTTGCATTGCCGAGTCAAGTGGTGGATCGATCTAATCTTTCTTACTACCAACTGAGAGCAAGAACATTTATTCAATCATTTGATCACAACTAAAACAAATTCAGTTTGGATTAGCTTTTAGCTTATATAAAACTTATAGTATATGAACTAATCGGTAGAAGCTTATGAATATGTTAAATGAAAGTGCTTTTAAAACATTGTAATCTAGAAGTTAGTTTTAGTTTACAAGTGAATATATGCAAATTGGTTCTTAGACCCTGATGTGAAAATAGTCCTTAAATTTTGATTTCTTTAATTTGTAACGTGTCTATTATACAATCATTCTCTTAAATGAATATATGCTATTATATACGAGAAATGTTATTTAAACACATTTTTGGACACAAATACAGTAAGACCCACATTTATGGAAGAAGAGAGAGAAATGGAGTATGACTCACATTTATGTCATCATAGTACGTATAAAAAATAAATATTGTGTTTGTATTTGTGTCCAAAAGTGTATTCAAATAACATTTCTCATTATATATATATCTTATATAAATGTCACGTTATCACAAATTTATGTACACGTTAAATTTGGACATATTATGTGATCTCTACTACTACTATGTAAGAAATCAACCATATTTAAATAAATTTTACCACATAAATTTCATCAACGAGGGATCAACATAAAAGTAATTTAATGTGTCACATAATTGACTCTAACAATAGAAATTGATAGACAAACCATTTTGACTTTATATTTTAAGAGATATATTTATTAATTCAGAAAATTCAAGAACGATTTTAACTTGTGCTCACAATTTCAATATTTAATTTATATGAAAAACATTGCATACAAGTCATAGTTATTGTAAATTTGTTTCCTTCTTCTTGAGAAGTGGTTGTTGAAAAGTTTATTCAAACTTGCTCTAAAGTAAAGACTAATAATACTCACGGTTAAAAGCAGGAAGGTCAGAAGTCTTGGACACTCGCAGCCTCTTCACTGTTGATACAAACATGCTGCAAAACAAATTATCACACTTCAGTAGCAATAACTAAATCATTGATAAACTAAAACTCACACAATAACATAAGGAAAAGCCAATTTCAAGAGTTATATATAAAGTTTATTTGTAATTCTAGGAAGGAAATTGCATGGCATGCAGTACTTGGTATTTCTGCACACTCAAAAAGTAATTGTTAAGCACAAAAAATGGATATGGATTTCTTGCGGTTAGGGAATCCTACAGTCATGCAATCACTGCACTATAGGTCTTTGGATTGAAATTGAATGGTACAGATTTAAAGGTCAAAAAATGAATAAAATATTATACATCAGTAATCAAATTGAATAGTTGAGATGCTCCTGTAGTCACTATTTGAAGGCAGGGAATCCATTTCCCAAAAAAATCAAACTATAGTTTATAAAATAAAGTTTAATTTTGCATTGGCATCAAAACAATAATGATGATGGAATAATTATTAACTATATGATATTGGATAGAATAAGATAAAAATGTAACATTGATAAGATGCTTACTGCCATGGCACATCCCCAACAAGCATCTTGTCTCCTTCATTATCCTCATAAACAAGAGTATATTCCCCACTTCCAATCAATGAACCTGTTAAGCTTTTATCTTCCTCTTGCTTCTTGTTATTTCTAGAGGAATCTCTTTTAGCAGAATAGAAGTGAGATAAATTCATCTCTGCATCAAGTGTTCATTGTCACAATCTTGATGTGAGGCTTAGAAAGAATAATAAAAAGCAAAATTGACTTTAAAGGCCATGTAAAAAAATCATGCAATTAAATAATTTTGTTTGGTGAAAATAGATTGAATTGACCACATGCGACACAATTATTGCACTAACAAGCCAGAATCCGGATTCATTGAGTCATATATCTTTGTCATTTGATCAAAGATCATATGATTCATATTCAAATTTTACCAAATCACATTTCAATTATAACTTAATCAAATAGTTGAGATGTTATGCCAACAGTGACTTCTTCTAGTGAAGCACGGATACATATACTGACACCAAACACAACAATAACATATTAACATCTGTCACATAGACATTGATAATAATAATGTAAGGAAATTGAAGTGGTTTGAACATAATCACAAATAATTTGACTGCACTTAATCCAAATCGACGAATATTACCTTCAAGGAGGCTTCCAAAGAGCTGATCAACAGCAGAGGAAAGTTTTCCATAGCTGTCATAAGCATTAATGTTTACTTTTCTTCCAATAGGAACACCATCCATATTGATCTTCACAAACAAACCTTTACTAGAGTTGCTAATAGGTTTGTTGCAAGCTGCAACCTTGTCCGGAACCACATGCCGCGACTCGGTTGGTGACTTAGAAGAGCCTCCGGTTGCAATGTTCTTCCTGTAAGAACGAATCGGAGGCCAACCAACTACTGGACTAGAAGCATTTCTGTTTTAGGTGGATCAATCAATATATAAAAAGTTAGACATCAAAATTAACATTAAAAGTAATTATCACTATAAAATGTCGACCACAACATTAAGGTTTTAAGATATTTGAGACTGAGATTGTGGTCATATCAACAATATATTAATATCCGCTGCAATTTAAAATCTATACAATATGTCATCACTTGCAATAATAACTCAAAATTTTGAAAAATAGTTTTGCAATTAATAATCAAAACCTTTAAAATCATTTCCTACACTAAAAAGTAGTACTTTTATAAATAACAACACTCAACCTAATATATTGTAGAAACAGAAAGTTTGCATGCACCACAATCATGACTGTAGTAACATCACAATCCTTTATATTGCTATCATCATTTCATTGACAAATGTTGTGGATACACTTGTGATCACTTATAGACAAAAACCCTCGACTTTGCAGTTGCGGACAACAATTTAAAACCATAACATAAATATATAAAAATAAAAAACAGGAGTACCTATTCTGAGATCTGTTTGGCAAAGGTGTAATAGCAGGAGAAGGCAATGAAAATGCATTATTCTCACCATCCTGCAAGTTTAATGTTTTTTTAATGATTTTTTCATTGAAAAACTCTTGTTCACCAGGTGGACCAAGTCTAAGCTCCAATTTAATCTCATCTAAAGAATCCTTTTTGTGGCTTCTTTGCCACATCTTAGAAAATTGCTTAATAATAATTCTTCCACAAGTAATAAAACTTTTGTTTAAGGCTTAAAAAGCATGAGCAAGTGGAAAAGCTTGAAGAGTTATAGGAAGACTGACTCAACACAAATAAGGGAACAGAACACATTCAAAGATAAAAAGGGACATAATAATAGCATGGAATTTTTTCCTAACTTTGGTTTTCACACGCTTAAATTAATTTATTTTTTTTTGTGTGTGTGTGAGATTCTTCTTTGCCTAAACAACCTAATAACAGAAAAGGAATTAGAGCATTATGCACGCAAGTTGTTGGAACAAATATGTTAGGTAGTTTAGCATAGGAAGTAAAGTAAAGCCAAACATGAAGCATTGACCAAGTTTTAAGGTTACACAAATATTATTTGAACATCAATTGCATGTGGGGTTTCCAATTAAATTTGATCATATGTATGAACTGCTTTAGTTACTTCATTTGTCGTTATTTATAAGACTTTATGACAATTTTTACGGATATTAAAAAAAATTGGTAGTAATATAATTAATCTATATCACTATTACTAAATTACTTTTTTGTATATATGCATTTAATGTTAACAAGAGACATATTTGAAAGAAAAAAAAGTAAAAATATATCTAGAAATTTATAAAGGGTATTGACAAACAATTGTTCTTAAATGGGTTTTATAATTAGAGACGGAAGAAGTATCTTTTAAATTAATTAATGTTGACATAACATTTATGATAAACTTAATGATAATCCTGACTTTTGCTTGTTAATTAACACATTAAACCTTTTCTTGTCAAAATTTAGCACATTAACCCAAACATGCCTTCTAAACTTTTGCATCTTTTTTCCTTTTGATTAGAGTCAAAAGTCATCATAGAATTCAAAGAGGAACACTAGCACACTCAAGTTCTTACCTTGTTGGCACAAACATAATCAAGGTTTGTCCCTTTTTGTTAATTAATGTAAAAAGATGTTTTAGTTAAAGTGCCGCTTAAGTTGGTTACATGAGACTTTAGATACACACACGTGTGCTTAATCAAACTCAAAGCTAATACATTTCTTAACCTTTTTTTATACGTCACGAAATTGAATTGATGGATGAGATAGGTAGGTACTGTTGCTTTATTTTATTTTTCTTCTTTTTACTTTTGTTTTAACTTTTAGAAGTCATAGATAGGATTTGCATGATCCATATTGTGCAACAAAAAAACATGCATTTCCTATGACTTTGTCTGATCTGTAACAATGTATGAGAGCATGTTATAAATTACTACTACGTTAGATGTCTTTGCCAACGTTTAAAATGAATGTTGGATATGTCACGGCACTGAATTTGGAAATTGGAAGTTGGTAAAGGTCATGTAACCAAAGTAGTGAAGTACAAATAATATTAATGAAAAAAAAACTATATATCAGGCTTTTGATGACATAGTATAATTAAAAAATATACAAACTGTAATGAAAACAACTATTCCTTGAAATACACTTACGAGTATTTTTCAAAATTGAATTAAGGTCATGACCTGAGATGATTCACAAATAAAATCAAGCAATTCATTGATAATGTGCATGACTATTTTATTACAAGGCAAGTAAGGATCCATTTACAGAATTCTAGTTTTTAAAAGTTTATAAAAAATAAAAATAAAATGAGCAGTACTTAAATATTCTAACTTTTTAACATGGACAGTCGCCGATCCCTCTATTTCCTCGAATAAAATCTCAATCGTTGGATTAATCTGTATCAATATGGACCATCAATTTACCTCAAGAAACCAATATCAATGGCTACTACCAAGTGGTCCCATATTTGAATACTTGATCAGACAACAATAATAGTCCCATCTCAAATAATCCAATAATTTAGGCACAAAAGATATCCTATCCTAACAACGATGTAGACTCAGGTGGTGTAAAATGTTTAAGGTTAATACACCAATAGAACATTTCAGAATTCTCCTGAAAGAATCAAAAATATGAAAGTAAAGAAATATTGTTGAGCAAAAATTGGCTTGAAGGATATGTGTGCAAGTCAACCTTTCCAAGACTTCAGGGTCATAATTGGAAAATGACCTCCACAAAATAATAATTGATACAAATCTCTCAATAACATGATAATTGCTAATTAACCATCAAGGTAATGGGATTGAGAAGCAGCAAGAAGTGCAGCACCAGTTCCCGAACCATCATTAGAGTGTTCAACAACAACACTATCTGATAAATCTTCCCCAACCAACTCTTTTAGCGTATTCTCTAAGCACTTTCTATACTCAGTGTAATGCTCATACAATCCCCCATCCATGGCTATCACATTCTTGTTACCCTCGCCATCACTGACCGTATCTTTTCCCAACTTCTGCAGGATTCCCAAGATGCCAGCAGCAGAAAGACGAGCACCGCGGGTTGCAACGATATTGCAAAGCTCAACAATCGCCTTTCTCACTACCAGGGAGGTATTAGATATCTAATATTCAAAAATAGGGAAACAAAGTTTAATTGATAAAAGCTTTTCATGGCGATCTTTAAAATTTCAGAAGTCTCAACTAGAACGAAAATATTGAAGGTGTTTAATGTGTGAAGTTAGGACTCGAATTATATGCAGAAAAGAACCTCTATTAAATGTCATTATAATTTACAAATTTATACAGACACTATAAAAAAAACTTATTGGAAAACATTTATCCAAACAAAACAGAGAATTTCATGTACCTCGAAAATGTTCTTCAGTTTGCTTTCAACGACATTGAGATCAGCAGATGTATCATGATGCATGGCAGACATGTCAGGTGTTCTGCAAATCCAATACGAATGGTCAAGATACAAGACTTTTGATGACACTAGGTATTCAAGATTCTTATTAAATCATGACTTGTGTAACCCATATTAAAACACTTTAAGACAAATCGGTGAATGCTAAAAGACAAATCTTCTGTTAGGAGACAAAATTGAACTGAGAGTGAAACATTGCTGACAAACTGAACTTTGGCAGAAAAAATTGAAAAGGGTGTAAAATAATTCATTGCAGATTCAGTAATATGTAATTGAAGAACAACCACCCTATTCCAAAGAGGGGTCATACTGTTTGCTTCAATTACTAAGTGTTTACCCCATAGAAGATAGTTAACACAGATAAATAATAACAACAACAAAAAATTGTTCCTCTCTATTGCCTCTTTGCTTGTGTTTTCTTTATTTTTCCATAAAGGAGATGCAAACGTGTACAACTTAGTGAACTTGTTACAGGTATAATATAAAAGCATTCATGCGTCTTCATTTAACAGCTTAAGCGTTTAGAATTGTTGGTTCATGTTCATGACATTGTACTAGAGCCTCTATGACCAAGTGGTCTAGATTCTAGACTTCAATCCTTATTTTGTTGCTCAGCTCTCCTAATAAAAAAATAGATTTCAGCTCCAGAGACCAGTGCAAAGGGATGTTGCATACAGAGTCATGTTAAGAGATATAATATATAAAACCATCCATGCATTTTAACTTGAAAGTTTAAACTTTTGAAATAGCCTGTTCATGATACATATAATATTCATCTTCATTGTTAATGGTAAACTATGAAGCAATCAATGATGCAATATAATCAAAACTGAATAAACAGAGTAGCTATTAAAAAGCATAAGTTTGTACCTTAATATGAATGGAACTTTCAGTTTTTGAGGAACAGTCTCACCAAAAAAGAAAGCTTCTTCAGCCATTTTGCATAATACTCTACGAACAATTTCTCCCAAGTACATTCCGGAAATTATCTTCTCAAAACTCTGAGTATGGTTGAAAATTTCAGGAAAAAATGAATAACCTCATTTATAGGCAAATAAGATGGAAAGTGGAGGAAACGCAAAGACACCTGTTCACCAGGGTTTAAACTCTCAGCATCTAACGCATTATCATACTCCGTTAATGGAAGGTGCGATGACAGGAAGTTTCCCCATTCCATGTTGATAACCTACAGTAATCTCGCATATTTGGTGAAGCTTCAATATTCATTATGCTTTTTCATATCAAATAATATATGTAGCCATTGTTAAAACTACACACTCAAGCAAAGGAACAGAAACTGCTTACCATTTCTCCGGACTTGGGCAAAGGACCGTGCCATTTTGGTATTGCTTGAGCACGCTCCACATATGCTGCATTTGTTCCGGTACCTAAAATAACGGCAGCCATGACATCTTTGTTTGTATATCGGCCGCCTGCTAATGTCCCAACTGTATCATTGACCTAGTATAGATGCTGAATATATAAGTACAGAGTCTACAAACAAAAATAATAATACTCCAGAAGATTTAAAAATGCTGTCATTTAATGGAAGGCATAAGAATCCAAAACTTCAATTACCAAAGCTGTTATGTGCATATCAAGACCTTGTCTCTCAATTGCTTTTCTCAATTCAGCCACAACATTCTGACCAACCTATGTAAACAACAATAAAACTAAGTACAAGTGTAAAGGTGAAAGAATATCACATTTCTTCAAAATAGATAGCTCTAACAATAGGAACAACTAAATCATAACAACTTAAAGTTAATAATGAATTTATGCCCCAAGTATATAAACTACTTCCACAAACAAGTTTGTATTCATCTATGCTGTCTGCAAAAATGGAAGAGATATAGAAATTTAATGTAAAAGGCAGATCATACTGACAAATTTTGAACCATGAACTGATGATTTATATATGCTGGGAACTCATGAACATATCTCCGTAAGCTGTGTAATGCAGTACGATAATAAAATAATTTGTGACGTAGTAGGAAATTCAAATGTAAGCTTGTAATTGGATATATGGAGTTAATCATCAACAATTATATCTCTGAATTTCTACAATCCACAGAGAAGGGGATAAGCAGAAAGAGTGTAAACTCATCAAAGCAATCAGGGTTTGGGATTTACTGCATCGTCGATGTTGAAGCCTTTTGTCCACTTGATAAGGTTGCCAGAAGCAATTGAAGTTTGCATGACAGGAAAGGAAAAAGTAAAACCTAGCTCCCTCTTTCTACCTAGAGGAACTTGGAAATCTTGACTTTCTTCATTAACAAACTTTGCAAGTTCTGCTGCAATATAGTCAAAGAGTGCCTGAATCACATTTTGTTTAGATTGGTCATGTTTCTTTCTCATATGACTGGATTGAAGCAAACAACTTTTTAGGAAAAAGAGTAAACAACAATTGTTAGGCATAAAAAAAGAAATTTAAATTGATAGATGAAAAAGTGCTTACAGTTGATGTCCCAACCATCAAATTAGGAGGAATCGAAACTTCGGTACATTCTCGACTAATAATACCACCACCCTTGCCACCGAGTTGCATACGTAATACGCGAAAGTTAGTCCCTCCAAGATCCAATGCATAAAATAGTCCTTCCTCATTCCTAAAATAGGAAGGGATGCAAAGGGAAACAAAAACAGTATAGTATTTTTCCGTCTATAAAATTTGAATCACACACCATACAAACATGAATAGCTAATGACCGATCCAAATAATAACTTCCCTCCAGCACAAAAGCAAATTATTAACATTGCAATTGATCAATAAATGAGCAAGAATAGCTAGATGATCATCCAAGCCTCAATTAAACACTTATCATAACATTAAAATTCAATAAGCTATTTCCGTTCGGACACACGCGTTACAACAAAGCAATCTACTTCATCAACATATGTTTTCAATGTAAAAAAAAAAAAAGAATTTGGGTTTGGCATGGACCTATATAATAACACTAACACTTCAAATTGAAATCGTGTATGATGTTCAACACTGAAACATGTGGTTACATTCAATTCAATCATTTCCATTTTCTCAAAATATCACGAATGTCTTCAACATCCATGTCGTGTGTGGTGTCCATATTTGTGTGAGTGCTTCATAGATATGAACATATCATAATTCACAAGCTATTTTTATAAAATCTTCTAAAAAAATACAACATCACAAAATAAGCAGTTTAATGTTACCAAACAAATGAATCTATCACCTCAACAATATATATAGACATAAATACAATAGAAAGGAATTTAGATTGATCTAATAACATTATTATAGATAAAAAATAAATGAGAATATAAAGGAAGAAAAAAAGATGAAGGTGATTATGATTGGATCAAAAAAACAATACCCTGTCGGAAGATTTTCAACGAAACTGATGAGCATTTTGAGCTTACTACCACCTTCGGAAGCAAGACCGGCGTGCATCTCAACCGTCATTGCATCTGCAACCTGTTTCAGCTTCCACGTCGGAGTCGCACATTTCTCTTCAAACTCTTTCAATATCGACATTGCTTTTCCCCATCGCCTTGATTTCTTCATGTGACGCTGTATTAACACTGTCGCCACCGCACATGCTGCCGTTGCGCCGGTCACCGTCGCACACACCACCACCTTCCCCATTTTTTTCAATTTTTATTATTTTTATTATTATTATGGGTTGAAATGTTAATGTTGTAAAAATAAGAAGAATGCACAGACACCAAAAAACACTCACACACTCTCTCTATTTATCACGTGTATATTTATTTATTTATTATTATTATTATTATATTAACAAGTGCACTTAAAGCATTTATTAAGAAAACTAAAATTTAAACAACAAACTTTAAGTTTTAAATTTTTGAAAGATATGCATTCTTAATATAAAATTACTATTTTTAGCTATGAAAATTAATTAATGTTTTAACAAAAATTAATTGATTTAAATCTGAGGGATATCATATATGATATCTTAGTGTTAAGTGTTTTGGCTAATTACGGAATGGAATAATGAATTGCGTGTAATAACTGATTAGTTCATTATAGTTTAGGTAATTTTTTATTTTAATGAAAATACATTATTGAAAGATTATGTTATGCTATTATAATGCTTAAAGTGATAAATTTTCGGGATTGAATTAACTTAGGGTGACGGTGACATGTGTAAGTATAGTGTAAAGGAAGCAAAGAATAATTTGGTTTTAAGTTTGGAACAAGACAATGACAAAAACTAATAACTTGTCCGCACACGAACAATATACCTAATCCTAATCCCATGTAAAAGATTGGCCAACAACGTTGGGATTTTATTGGTGTTTCATATCTGGGGGTTTATGGGTTGTTTATTTAAATAAAAATAGAGAAAATAGGATTTGTATCATTATATTGATATTCAATAACAATAACATTTGTGTATTTTGTTACATTATTTAATTACACTTCGTTTTTATGCTATGATATGAGAGAATATTTTTATTAGACGTAAGTATAAAATAAATTTACATCGACAATCTCTGATCATTAAATTTATAAAAATAAATAATAATATTAATAAAATGGTGATAGTTTTTTTACAAATATTAATGGTGATATTTTTTTTTTCTTAGAAAATTTAACGTGAACATCACACATTAATTATTGAGAGAAAAATATTTCGAGTTTAGATTTGCGTCTAACATATCAATGTTTTTGCAGCTATCGTATGATTAGTAATTACTAAACATAATAATTGTGATATTGGACTTTGAATTTTATTTATAAATATCGATATTATTAAACTTTTTATGTTATAATTCAATTACAATCGTCACATCTTAAAGATATATTTCATTTTTTTCATAATTATATCTAAGTCACACACAAATAATTGATTGTTATATATCGATAACGTACAAAAATTTACAATGTTAGTGTATAAAAATTAAACTCATTATTATTGATAAACACCATGTTGTTAAGTTAATTAAGTAATTGATTGTTTTTAACAATTTCTTAATATGTTTGTCTATAATCTACCAATTGTTGGAAAAATCTCCAAACAACTGACACAAGTGAAAACATCCATTCACATAAAATAAGAAAGAAATACAAGACAACTCACAAATAATTTGGTTTGACTCTTCGTACCTACACTACAATCTCACAACAAAATATTTTATTACTCAACTTGCAATTTTTACAAAGAAAATACTGCAAACGATTTTATACAACTTTTGCATGGATGAGCACACACTTTGACACAACATATCCTCCCTTCGTATAAAGTCTTATATCACATTGATTCACTATGTCATCAACTTCATCCTCATTGAGAAAGAGATCGTCTTCATAATTAACCATGTTTGTAGAATACTTTTCAACTTTTCGGCTTCTCCTTTAGACTTTGCAAATATTCCATAAATTTAAACATTTGAATTGTCTTCACAATAATGACATTTGACATTACTTGTATCTCTTGGTTGAAATTTTCTATCAAATGGATCACCATATTTCTATCATTGCTCACCTTTAATTACTAACGTTTGATTGTCAACGTCCATCACATGTTGACTCTCCTTCAGCAATTTCACCACTTCAACAACTACTCTTCCCCTGCTAACACTGATTGAACTAGTAATTTATAAAATTTTGGTAGTGAAGCCTACAAAAGTAGTATTTTCTCTGCATCTTTAATATTTTCCTTTACTTTCATGTGTAGATATTAGCTCATTAAACTTATTATTATGATCAAACATATTGCGTTCATCTTTCATCATTTGCAAGAACAAACTCATTTTAATAATCAATTGATTGGTTAATTTGGTTGACGTAAATATGAATTCCAAAATATCCCACAATTTGAATAAATTTCTTTCAACAGTCACTTGAATTATGTTGAGTATCTATTTATTATTGTAGTCTACTAAGAATATTTCAACTCACTTATTTTTCCAAAGTATAATCAAAGACCCTGGACCAAATTCTCTTGAATCGTGCATTCACCTATACCATCAAAACGGTGGTTGCATGAGTTTTATGTTAATAGCAAAAGAAAGGCGGTACAATTGTAAGTGTGAAATTTTTAGGCCAAATCCAATACGTTAGGCGATAATATCGATATTCGACCATTTTGTCTTCATTGCGGGAGAGAACTGATAACCGAATGAGGTGAGTTATATTTGACAACTTCATTGTGATAATCTGTTTTAGTATTAACCATTTTATAAATTAATTAATATATAATTGTAAAAATGTATATCCAAGGGTAATTGTTGAAGCTGGGTCGACAAACCCTCTTCAATTACGTATGCCCTTTTTAAAAACAAACTTGTACAAGAATACACGTAAAAAATCAATTGACGATTTATAGTGACTAGTTGTTTAGATGTCACACAATAGAAATTAAAAACATAGGGAAGAGATGCACACAAAGGACTAGGTTGAGATCAAAGGTTGAGTTCATATATAACCAAGGAAAGTACAACAATCAAAGATAAGATCGTCTTTGCTAGAAAAAGAAAACACATACATGATCATATCCCCCACCCTTCTCTCCTCTCCCTCTCTCAGTCTAAGCAAAAGAAAATAAAAATAAAAGAATACCCAAAGGGACAACAATAGAAAAGTACATCATTAAATGCCTTTTAAAGTATGCCCACTAAGTTCAGCAAGAATCCCTAATAAACTCTAATGAATGAAGTCAGTTTAGAGTCAACATTGACACCACAAAACTCAATACGCCAACTGTACAAAACACCAAAGAAATTCCTGCCCCAGATCTTCAGATTAATGCCAATCAGTCACAATGTTGCAGCAAGCTTGGTTGATAAGCAAGCCTGAAAAAATTAGCAAAATGAAGGCCAGCATTTAAATTAGTACTTACCAAATTGCTGGCTTTCTCATCTATCTCTCCATGTTGTCGATTTACCGAATGATTTAGCCAATTGAATTGCTGGATATCTTACGCGGTTGATGTTAAACTCAATCTCCTGCTACATATGAAGGCAGAAAAGACAGCATAAAAACAAAATAAACACAAATAAGCTCTGAAGAAGAGTAATTGTAGAACTTGAACATGCCTTATTACTGACTTTTGCATAGCTTCTGTATGAAAGCTTTCCTTAGAATCAAGAAACATCCCGGACATTGCATTTGGCTTCACAGCAAAGCCCACCAAAAAAGGAGAAAAGAAAACAGAGGTAAATTGGTAAGTAAACAACATTGTTCACAATAAGCAAACAAAAAAAGTACACAGTTGAAACGATAGAAAAGAGATGCGCAAAGCTTTTGCCACATGCACTAGTGCCTCTTAATTTCTTAAACTATGTTGTTACGGCAACTGTGAAGATAGCTTATTGCCAGTGCAGTTTGGCTTCCAGTACTTCACAGAAGACCTCAGCACATAGTCATAGTAATATGGGAAAATAAGAACTAATCAAATTGCTTGGTATTGTGCTAATGAGACAACAGGAGAGATATATCTGAGTCACTGTAAAAATGGAAAACAGTAAAATTAAAATTTGGAAAGGAATCGAAAGCCAAAACCTCCAACTGTGTCTGTAGCCCGTCTTGTGATACTTCATTATTTCCACAGGCCAATATATTGTGGTTTCCAAGTTTTACAGAATCTGCCCTGTAAGCGGTATCCTCAAATCTACAATTGGTTGTTGCCTCAACAGCCCTTGCGTTGTCCTCAGCATAACCTGCCACTGATACAGATCGAAAATCTTCAGGAGAGCTGCCCTCACTTGAAACTGATGTAACCACGCTAGAACTTGATGCACTGCCGGTCTGAGCTTCCGGAGACATTCTTCTATCCAACTCATCTTGCACACTGTTGGACAAATTCACACTCTCAACATTTTTCATCCCTTGACAATCAGATATAGAATCAACAGGCATGCCACCAGCACCGAGACACAAGTTGCCTTTTGTCAAACTTTCCACAGGACGAGAGGGAGAATGCCTTTTCAGTTTAACATCCTGCTTAACCCTGTCATCGTGCTTCCTCTTAGAGTTTCTCTCACCAAGTTCAGACCCAGAAATCTCATTTTCATGAAATGATTTTGAAGGATTCTCCAGTTGTGCTGACTTTGATGGTCGGGTTCGTTTATAACCATCGGGAAATGCATACCATGGGATTTGCCTTCTACGAACATGAGAAACATGAATATCCATCCCAGGTTTCCAGAACATGTACATATTAACAGAATGCCGAAATTCTTCAACAGTCCCGCGTATATCAAACTGCTGGCCTTCTTGAACAGCCTCTCCCTGTTTCCTCTGCAAGCCCATGAAGAAAGCACTGTGTGCACATTGCCTTGAGGCATCAATATACTCCTGAGGATAGGGATGGCACTGCAACTTCCCAAAAGTGTCACGCTCAATCATCAAAGTCAGCTGCCGAAGGCGTGATTCCACCCAACCTTTCCAAGCACGCAAGTCATCAACATCGGCAGCAACTATGTCAATTTGCAAAAAGTTTT
This sequence comes from Cicer cuneatum, assembly GCA_037974295.1. Classification (NCBI taxonomy): domain Eukaryota; kingdom Viridiplantae; phylum Streptophyta; class Magnoliopsida; order Fabales; family Fabaceae; genus Cicer; species Cicer cuneatum. Next base: position 71,401,972 of record JBBPBO010001985.1, on the reverse strand, counting down.
TGTAGCCTTCAAAGAAAATGTACGGTTCAAACAGAGCACTCCAACAGACTTTATTCAGTTCTATATCCCCAGAGATTCTGTTGCCATATTCAAACTGCTCCATCATAACTCGAAGTGTGCTTGTAGAAACATTATAACTTGAATTCATGCAAGGATAGGCAGGAGTTATGATTGGCATAAGATGAGTTCGATCACGAGGATTTCTACGAGGATCCCACACAGAAAACCCAAGCTCATTCTCCTCTATTGGACATAACATGACAGGATTTGGCCACCGCCACTGTGTATATACTCTAAAGAATCGAGAGACAAGCATGCTTGGAACTGCATTTGGATACAACTGGCATACTCGAGCTACAAGAAGTGCCCAGTTAACCCCACCGAGAAAACCTGTCACCTGAAAAAGTGGACAAAAGAAGGGAATATTTATGAACTGGCCATTGGACATTCAAAGCAAACACATGAATTGACATGGTTAATAAGGGCAGAAAAATTAATACTCACATTGGAATAAACACCTCGTCTTTTGGCCCAAAACTTCAAGCACCGGAGTGTGGTTCGAAAGTACTACAATCCAAACAAGAAAATGTTAGATAAGAAAGAAAATGTATTGGGTGCAACAAATAATTAGAAATGCATGGCTTGGTACACTTAGAAATAAAACAACAAGAGAAAAAAATCACCTCGACATTTGGAACAAGCTTTAGAATTTGATCCGCAACCCTACAGCCATTCAAACTTCGAACAGTAGGCTCGTCAACATTGTGTAGAACAGAGACATCAGATATATCCAATTCCTGCTCACAAGATAAAAACGAAATAATGTTCCAAAATATGACAACTAAAAAAAAATCCTCCATGATAAAGATCACTGTCACAAAGAAAAATATAAACATCTAAGTTCTTTGACTTCTTAATAACATCAAGACCAACTCAATATAATGAACATTTGAATAGGCACAGATCAGTGAATTAAGATGGTATAGAAAATCTACAGGCACAGATCAGTGAATTAAGATGGTATAGAAAATCTACAGGCACATTCAAGCCAAAAAGATTCGTTTACAAATAAATTGAAATAAAAACCTTATTTTAACATCAGCCATATTCAAAATTAAATAAGCAAAGATACGTTAGGACAAAGTATGGCTGCACCTTTCTTCCAAGTGATTCTTTTGATAAAAATATTTCACTTACATCAGGAACAATCAGGCAAGATATACTTGCATAAAGAAGGTCGATAGATATTCCGTCAAACTTGAACTTCATAACTGGGACATGAGCATCTGGAACGGGTTGTAGCTCAGTAACTTCATCCAGGCTAGCTAGGATATCATGCAATGTGTAGAAAAAATCCTCCTGATGAATAAATATGAAAGATCAGATGTGAAATTTGAGAATGATTTTGATAAAGCACACATAAAAAAAAAAATTGGGTGCTCTCAATCTACCTCCCGGTTTACATAGGAAGGCCCAATACACAGTGTATCTAAGTCAGCTCCAGGACCATGAACCTGCATCATCAAAAGAATCAAAGATAACGAGCATAAGTGATCCATAACAAAACAACAGATGCGGTAAATACATGTGAAGCTTTACTGAAGACCATAGTTATAAAACCCGGACCGGTTAGACCAAGAACCGGACCAGTTAGACCAACAACCGGACCACTGACCAGTCCAGTAGTATCATTGGATCTGGTATATCTGTGAACCGGTCAAAGTCTGATTAATCTGGTTAAATCCGTATAAAACAGGTCAACAAGATGCTTTTATTTGTAAACAAAATCGCCGAAAATGCCCAGCACTGAATCAGCGTGTGCCATTCTTGTCCAGCACGATATCTTAACCGCTGAGACAAGAACTTAATGATATGCATTAGTTGCAAGTTTTAATTTAGATTTGTTACCTTTTTTTGAGGCTATCACAATATATATATATATATATATATATATATATATATAAATACAGATATATACTTTTTAAATATGAAAAATAATTTTGACTCATGTAATACATTTATGATTTATGTATGTAATATTTTTGTCTCGTGTGTTTTAAATATGCAAAATAATTTAATATTCATGTGTTTTCCTTCCTTGTGTTTTATCTTTTTCTAACTATTTTACATCTTAACTAGTAAAAAAAATTAAACAAATATGGAAAAATATGTATCTTTGCTGAAACTTGACAGTAAACTATAAATTTACTAATATCAGATTTTCAATATTATACAACTCCTTCCAAACAAGATTGTCAAAATCTAAACAAAAATTTATAAGATCAGTTGAGTTTTAATTCACTGTAAATAAATCATGAATCAAAACATGAAGAAGCTGGGGGAAAGCAAACTCACGCCAAGACGATAAGAACCAAAAGTGACTATGGCAGCATTTGCATCTTCCACCATTTGATCAGTGTATCCCTTCAGGCGAGTAAGCTGTTTCACCCAACTTTTTACTATCTGAAATACAGAAGAAAATATATTTAACCAAAACATACTACCATGAAACCATTCAATCCTACATAAAAGTTAAAACAAGCCATTCCGACAAATTGAAGAAAATGATGATGAAGAAAAATGATGGCTTCAATAAATGATAATACAAGACTTTATAATCATCATAACAGTGATAGATTACCACCAGCAGGAGAAAGAAAACAAAAATGACTTCAGTAATAACTGATAACGAGAAAATATGTAAGTTTCTAATCACATCAATGTAATCATCACCGACATGCATCAACAATTAAATTAAGTTCCCCGTGACAAAAAATAATAAACATCCATGCTTATCAATTCAAATAAGCAGTTCCATATTTTCCCCTACAGCCCTAATATATCTATAACACTGACACTTCTAATCCAAGGTGTGTCCCGGTGTGATACACAAACACATTGATGACATTCAATTAATTCATTTTCTAAAATTATAATCAGTATCGTCCTGTCAGTGTCATGTTTTCTAAAATTATAATCAGTATCGTCCTGTCAGTGTCATGTGTCCGTGATATTATCTATGCTTCATAGCCTAATATACAATGATCATCAATATAAGAATATTAACAAAATTGCTATGGTCCAGTAATAATATTGATCTAACAATGCAAAAATCATCACATAACATATATCACACAATTGTCAAAAGAAAACTCAATCTATGTATATATACACCTGTTCAAGTCTTTGAAGGACCTCTTCTCTCTTGGAAGCCTCCTCCTTGCTCTCATATAAACCTGAATCAGCGAGAAACTAGCAAAACCAACAAACAATTTATCATACAAATTAATCAACAAAATAAAGGGCAAATAATAGAAAACAATGAAGAATCTATCTATCTATCAAACCTTCTCCAACTGTTGAGTCTTTTTCAAATCAAGCACCGTTGGACCAGCCATTGAAATAGGCTTCGTAACACCGTATTGTTTTGGTGGTGCCTGAGAAGAAGGCTTCGACGATGCTCCTAACCCTTCAGAACTCCCCATGATCTCAAAACAACAAGAAAAAAAATGGAATTTTTTTTTTATATATTTTTTTCTTTTTTTTTTCTCAAGAGAGAATAAAAAACTTCTAATTAACCGAACCCCGGAAATCAAAAACCAACAAAAAAGATAAAAACGGTGATAAATCGAAAATTGGAGGAAAAATTATAGCGAAAAGAAATCGCATTTAACGAAAAAACGAAACCCTAGAAGCGATGAAACGAAAAATTGAAAAGAAAAAAAAAAAGGAAAATGAAACCCTAGATCCCAAGAATAGGGATGAAAGGGGGTTGGATCTGAAAGCGATGAAGGGAAGAAGGAAAAAAGAGGGAAAGAAAAGGAAGGTTTCACCGAAAGAGAGGGTTGACGGTGCGGTGAACACAGCACGCGAAAACAAAAATAAAACAAAATAGGGAGAGAGAAAGACAGATAGATATAGTGAGAGAGAGAGAGAGAACGTATAGTAGGGTTGATTTTTTGAGTACTATTTATGATATTTTGAGTATTTATTTACAGTGTTTAATGGATTATATACAGTTACTGCCCAAAAAAATGAGTACATAGTTTGTTACACATCATATTGAATCGTATACTAGTAGTACATCTTATCTTATTTCATCTAATAAAAAAAATCTTATCTTATTTTTTAAATATTTGATGAGATACTTCAACGTGGACGTAGTTTTTTTTTTTTAAGGAATTTAACTTTTTAAAATAAATAATAATTTAATCTCATTTTTAAATTTTAAAATATTTGTTGAAGTGTTTTAGAGT
>JBBPBO010001985.1:71341412-71397593 GCA_037974295.1 Cicer cuneatum | reverse complement strand
GAAAAATATCTTATCTTATTTTTTAAATATTTATTGAGATATTTTGGGGCATATTTATTACACTATTTTTTATTGTAAAATTTTAACAGACGTATATATTATTTTATTTTAAAATATTTGTTGACATATTTCTGTTACAGTTTATTTATTATAAAATAATCACTTTTAAAAAATATTCTATCTTATTTTTTAGATATTTGTTAGGATATTTTAAGATATATTTGTTACACCTTTTTTCTCAAGATAATAATGATTTTTGAAAGGTTATCTTGTTTTGTTATAGTTTTTAAATAAAAAAATTATTTTAGTAGTTTATAAAAAAATTGATTTTGCTAAAATAAACAAACACAAATAATTAAAATAAATACATGTATTATACAATAAAATATAACAAAAAATATATAATGTAACACGTTGAGTTAACGGATATCCGGACACCTAAGTGTCTATCTTTTCTCTAGTTCTTATAAATCAATTTCTATTTGAATCAAAATTATTCTATTCATTAAATTATTAAAATTTTGTCAAAAAATTATACTTATTTTTATTAATTGAAGATTGAATATGGGTGCTTTAGAGCATTTTTTCTTGGAGCCCTTATCTATTTTTTTTCCTTTCTAAATAAATAGTTTTTACATTAATTTGATTTTTCTTTATTTTTTGTCTATAATTTTGTTATACGAACAAAGTTGTTGTTTTAATGCAATGTTGTTTATTTCTCGTCTTATTGCACTACTCATTCAATTCAAATTGACATATTTGTTTCATTTTAGTACAACGCTATTTGTTTTTCGTCTTGTCGACGTCACAAATACGATAACATAGTATTTTAGACAATTTAATATTATCATATTTGTAATCATTTATTATTAGTTGTTTTATGCTATTAATGTGATTGATAAAAGTTTGTTCATAAATCTATCTATTTAGGTTTAAATGACAATGAATTTTTGTTATTCTTGTCTCAATGTATTCTACTATTTCAAATGTAGGAATGCCATTTTTTATTAAAAACATTAAAATGTAATAATAAACTTTTCAAATTTAAATTTGAGATTGTCATGTATTCTACTCAAAGGTACGTGGATTCAACTTTTTATTTTGAAAAAAAAAAAAACAACTTCTTCAATGAATTGATATTTAGATTGTTATTGTGAGCATTTAAATTTTTTTTTCTCAATTCAAATTGAATTATAATGAGATTCCTTTAAAAAATAATAAGTTGTGTTGTCTAATTTGTTTTGGCGCTAAATTTTGAAATTAACTATACCTTTGATTTAAATTTCATATTTTAAAATTTAAAATAATTGTGTGAGAATCAAAGAATAAGAGAAAAAAACTAAACATTTAGATCAACGTATACGACATCATCAAATTAAATGTCATTGAATGAGACTTTATATTTTTCTAGCTAAACAATACATTCATTACTTTCTCTAAGATGTTTTCAAAAGAGAAAGTTGGATGTCAGATAAAACTAACTAATTTATCTAATAAGGGGTGTGTATGTAACATAATAGGTCTATGTAGTGCAAAGTCAATAGTTATAATATAATTTGATTTAATGAACTCTTCTTCTTGAGCCAAACTAAGACCAATGAGAATAAGATGAGGTATTTTGTATAATGAAATTGTTATTCTCATAAAGTTATAGAATCTAAGTATCCAACCTCCATTGGTGTTGCCCCGAACCCTAATCTTGATATTTGTATATTGATGAGGGAGTCGACGTCTACATTTGCTTTTATGGTGTAGTTCGGAGGTGAAATCCAAATTACTTCTTATAAATTTCAATTTAATGCAATTTTTAAAAATTACTATGGATCATTTTTAGAATAATTATGAGCTAATATATAAATTCCAAATTTAATTTACTATTTATTGTCCATAAAATATGAAAAGAATACAACTAATAATATATAATGTATAATATATTTAAAAAATGTTAAATGTTACAGTACCACTTTCGTTGAAATCATACAACCGTGTATTCCTCCAAAAAACTTTTTATATTTTCCAATTTATTTTAATTAATATTGTTTTAAAGAGAAATGAAATACAACCATGTTCTGATTGGATGTCTATGTGGGACAATGTCTTCGTACACAATAGTTGTGCTTTATTATATTTCATATATTATATTATAACAGTATATAGATGTGCAATTGGATGATCGTTGTTGAGTTGTTTGATAAAAAATTGGAGTATTTGTTACACAAAAGTAGCAAGTTGTTTGTTGAAGATAAAAAAGGGAGAACAAACACCACAATAATACAAAGATTTGAAGAGTGTTTGAAGTTAAAGTAAATTGTTGCAAATTTTTGAACAAATATACATCATTTTTTTTAGGTGGATCTTTAATTGAGATATCTTTTAATAAGTTTTATTTATTATTGTTTTATTTTAATTACTTTTTATTGTTCAATTAAATTTTTCTATTGCTATTATGATTCATTATCATTTCCATGTTCTTAATCAATTAGTAGATGGATATATATATATATATATATATATGATAATTGAGACTATAAATTATGCATGACCAAACTTAAGTTAGTCTTTCAATTATTCAATATTTTTGTGTTATATGATTTTTTTTTTTGAATTTAAACTATTCACATGACCAAACAAATGATTAATTTAGAAAAAATAATATTAATCACAAACTATCAAACGGGTTAGTAGTAGTTATAGTAAAAAAATCAGTAATTGAATAAATAAATAAAACTAGAATTAGGGGATAATCAAAGTTACAAGTGAAATTGTGACCATAAACTCTTTTCCATTGATTTACAACTTTGTGTTTTTATTCTTTTTATTTGTTACTTGCTATTTGTTAGTTAATTACACAATCAATTCAACAATTATTGTTAATCTAGATAATAAATAGGCAAAGTAGCTGGTGTGATCTTTTAACCTTAATTTTAGGTAACAATTCATTCATTTATAATTTTGTTCCCGATATGGTCCTTTATTTAATTTTAATTAATGATTTGATCATTTATATCTTAAAATATCAACAATATTATCATTTTTTATATATATAAACTAGGAAGATTCATCAACATCTTCAAACAAAACCCGTAAAATTTGTATCAATTTCAAGAAAATGCGTGTATTCATCAAACCAATGACACAAATCTTCAAATAAATTTATATTTTCATCTCTAGCAACAACAACATCAAGTACAAAACTCACGCTTTAAGATTCGATTTCAAATGACCAAGACAATATTTTTCTTCTTCTTTCTATCATTCTTTAAATCAAATCTCTAACCTAAATCTTAATATTTGAGTTATTTGTTTGATAAATTTGATGTTATTGTTGGAGATGGAAATATGGTTTTATTTGAATATTTGAGTTATCAATTTGATGAAAATTTAGATTTTGTTGAATATGATAGTTAATTTTATGGGTTTTGTTTGAAAAGGTGATGAATTTTATGGGTTTATGTAAAAAGGGATAATATTTTAAAACATAAATGATCAAATTGTTACTTGAAATATAAACGATAATAATTTACATAAATGACCACAAATTGTTACATAAATGATAATATTTTAAAACATAAACGAAATAAATGACCAAATCGGAGGAAAAAATAAGATAAATGACTGCATTATTATTTGAAATTAAGTTAAGCGACCAAAGGAGTTATTTTGCCTCATAAATAATCTTAATTAATATAATACTTACTAATTAATCCTTGTGGGCACTAGGAAATAAAATAGTATCCCAAACACCCACAAAGGATTGTCGGATTTCTAAACAAATGCATCAGGAATTCCTTATGTGCACTACAATATTTACAAATAAAATCGGGAGACAAATGGCACTTGAGCCTACAAACGCTGGTTGAAAGACTCTCATGTAGAGAAGCCAACATAAGTGCTTGAGATTCTCGAGAATCTTCATTTACCAAAGACAATTATAACCTCAATGATGAGTTGGGTTTGAAGACAAATCAGGGTGTTGAGAAGGTCACTCATAATCAAACTTGGTTGAATAATTACTTGAATCCAAGTGGTCTCAAATGAGAATGTATAATTGTAATATATTATTGTAACTTAATTTATTTATACATTATTTAACATTTTTATACAAAATAAGTCGTGGTATAGTGGGATAAGGAGGTTCAAATTAAAAATACAAAGATATGACAAATACGAAGTTACTCAAAATTAATATTGGTTTTGACAAGGATATACAATATAAGCTAGATAGTGGTTCAACACAAAGTGCTAGTATAAAATGTGATTGTCCATTCAATATTAAATCAAAAAACGTTGAAAGATGTTTTAGATGGATAGTTAAATCAAAACAATTATTTAACATATTCATATCACACTTTATGAGTGATATAATGCTCGTACCACTTAAGTAGATATGTATCTGAAGGTATAAATACGAGAAGGGAGGTTGAATTATGTTTGTCAAAGTTGACAACTTTTTGATAATTTATAAATAAATTAAAAACTAGTTTGTTTTTTGTTACTTACTTGGAGTAGAAGCAATCAGATTCAGAGGAAGCAAACAATGAAAGCATAATTAATTTGACACATAGATTTATTCTGGTTCACCATTAACTTGACTACATCCAGTCCCCTCATTCAGACGGCTTTAATCCACTAATTCAAATACCTTGAATTACAAAACACACGACCCTCCAAGCCAGTCTTCCCAAACAGCCTGACAACCCCAGACTTTTGAGGAACAACACCACCTTGACTCTACAAGCCAAGTTTAAAGGTGAAAACACGAGAAAGGAGGGTTGAATTGTGTTTGTCAAACTTGAATTCTTTTGTTGTTTTGTTGAATGTTGATGTGAGTTATTTGATGAATAATTAATCAAACTCAGCAGCGGATAGTAACAACATAAGAACACAACGATTTATCCTAGTTCACCATTAACTTTGCTACATCCAGTCCCTTCACTCTGAAGGCTTTAATCCACTAATTCAAATTACTTTGAATTACAACACTCGACCCTTCAAGTCAGTCTTCCCAAACAGTTTGACAACCCCAGACTTTTGAGAAACGATAACAACACCTTGACCCTACGAGTCAAGTTTTCTCCTACCAATCTGACAACCCCAAATTGAAGAAGGAATCTACACCTCTAACGGGTTTGATTACAATGGTTTGGAACTCTACAAAGTTGCTTCTGGAAATCTGATTGATGCACTGTTTTTCTCTTGAGTAGTTGCTTCTAGAAAGCTGATTGTTGCACTATTTTTCTCTTGAGTAGTTGCTTCTGGAAAGCTGATTGTTGCACTGTTTTTCTCTCTCGAAAATACTTAGAAAATATTACTTTTGCACTCAAGTGATTCTCTCTTTTGAACTCTCGGATTATGTTGAATATGAAGCTTGAGTTCTTGTATTTTCGATACCTAATGATGTTGCCTGAAGCCTCATTTTATAGCTGAAATTAGGGTTTTGTCCAAGCTTACTTTCGAGATAAATCTTGCTGAGGTTTCCTTTGAAAATTCTGGTGGCCAATCTTGTTTCTCTTATTTTCAAAACGTATCTTTTAGCTTCAGATTTTATTCGAATTTCCTTCAAGTCTTCCGTGATTTTTGAATCAAATCTCCTAAATACTTTGATCAGATTTCTATCAAAAATCAATTATGTCTTCTTCGAATTTTAATTAAGTCTTCACTGATCTGCATCATGATTTAAATCTGGACCGTATGATCTGCTGATCTGGATCAAGTCTAGACCATGTGATCTGATCTGTACCATTATGTCTCATGATCTGGATTGTGTGATCTTCTGATCTGGATTAAGTCTGTGTTGGAACCAAGTTGGTTCTATACTTAGAATTTTGATGTTAACAAAATTATTTTGTGTAAATAGTATTTTGACTTAGAAGAACAAATCAGAAGCTGTGTAAAATTAGAGGATGACACCACCAGAGGATACATCCAGAGGAAGCAACTAGAGGATAGAAATGTCACCAGAAGGTTAGGCCAGATAATGCATCCAGATGGTACCAGAGGATGCATCCTGAAGGCACCAGAGGATACACCTCCAGAGGATATCAGAGGATGTCATCAAAGGTTAAATAACATCATCAGAGGATATCTTTCTTGGCCCAGATCAGAAGGAAGCAGAGTCCATAAGGAGACTTGGTCCAGATCAGAAGGAAGCCTGTCAGCGGGAGACTTGTTCAAGACCAGAAGGAAACATAAGTCAGACATGGTCCAGACTCAATCCTAACCAGAACATAGCTTGGTCGTGAATATAAGAATCAGTCCAGACTTAATCCAGACTTGGTCCAGACCAGAAGATAACATAGTCCAGAGCATGAAACTCAGTCCAGATCAGAAGAAATGATTGTCCAGATTTAATCCAGACTTGATCCAGATCAAAGGATAAATGTCCAGATTAAAATATCATAAGTCCAGATTTAATTCAGATTCAATCCAGACTCAGTACAGACTTGGTCCAAATCAGAGGGAAAATGTTCAAATCAATGGTCCAGATTTAAGCATCATGGCCCAGTGTTAGCCGAGATCAGAAGATCAGATCATATGACCCAGTGTTGGCCAAGATCAGAAGATTAGAGCATATGGCCCAGTGATTGGCCGAGATCAGAAGATCATATCATATGGTCCAGTGTTGGCCGAAATCAGAGGATCACAAAATTGGTGCAGATCAGATCATAAAGTCCAGTGATTGGCCGAGATCAGAAGATCAGATCATATGGTCCAGTGTTGGCCGAAATTAGAGGATCACATAATTGTTGCAGATCAGATCATAAAGTCCAGAAGTGGTCGAGATCAGAAGATCATACGGTCCAGATTTTAATCATGATGAAAATCAGTGATAACTTGATTAAAATTCGAAGAAAACTTGATTAAATTTTGATAGAAATTTGATCAAAGTATTTAGGGGATTTGATTCAAAAATTACTGAAGACTTGAAGAAATTCGAATGCAATCTGAAGCTTAAAAATATATGGTTTGAAATTAAAAGAAACAAGATTGGTCAACAGAATTTTCAAATGCAATCTGAAGCTAAAAAGATATGATTTTTATTTAAGTGAAACCCGATTGGGCAAGTTATTTTTGGAAGAGAATCTGGACAGATACAGCTCGAATTTGATCATGGAAGAAACCCTAATTTTCATCTATAAAAGGAGGCTCAAGGCAGAAGACTTCGCATCGAAAATTAGTAAAAGAGTCACAAACTTCTAGAAGCAAACACTCGAGTTTTCAGTGAGGTTAATTGTGAGTATCAGCTTTCCAGAAGCAAGTACTCTTGTTTTTCGTTCCCTTGTGTCAGATCTATATTGTTGAAGTAGAGTCTACAATATGAAGAGTAAGAAAAAGTAACACGTGACTTAACAATTAGATTCAAGGTGTTGAAATTCCTTCTGCAATCTGGGGTTGCAGATTGGTAGGAGAAGACTTGACTTGTGAAGTCAAGGTGCTGTGTTCCTCAAAAGTTTAGGATTGTTAGACCGTTTGGGAAGACTGACTTGAAAGGTCAGTAGTGCTGTTGTAATTCAAATGTTTTGGATTAGTGGAAAAATCCTTCAAGGTGAAGGGACTGGATGTAGCCTAGTTAATGGTGAACCAGGATAAATCTTTGTGTTGATTATTTTACTTTATCCGCTGCTAACTCTGCTTGTTTATATATCAGATTTTAAATAATCATCAAAAACAGGAAAAGAATTCAAGTAGTACAAACACAATTCAACCCCCCTTCTCGTGTTTGTACCTTCAGTCTGGACCAAGTCTTCTGTTCAGGACCATGCTATCTTCTGGTTTGGACCAAGTCTGGACCAAGTCTGACTTATGTTTCCTTCTAGACATGCTTCCTTCTGGTCTGGACCAAGTTTCCTTCTGGACTTTGCTTCCTTATGATCTGGGCCAAGAATAATATCCTCTAATGATGTCATTCTTTCTTCCCTATGATGATATCCTCTGATGTTTTCCTTTGATGACATCATTTGATTCTTGCTTCTGATGAGATCCTCTGGATGTATCCTCTGGTGATAACTTCTTGCCATATCTTCTGGTGGCATTTTTATCTTCTGTGACGTCATCCTCTGATAACATCTTCTGCTTCTGATTTGTATAATCTAGAGGTATCTTCTGTTGACGTCATCCTCTGATGACATCCTCTAGTGGCGTCATCCTCTGATTTTTCATATACTCTAATTTTTCATACTTCTTCTAAGTCAAAATATGATTTTCATAAAATACTTTTGTTAACGTCAAAACTTTAATTGAAAGAACCAACTTGGTTCCAACAAAGTCTTCTCATAACAACCTAACAACCCCATATTGAAGAAGGAACTAAACCAATATCGGGTTGGATACAAGAGTTTTGAACTTGAGTAGTTGCTTTTGGAAAGCTGATAATAATAATAACAACTCTCACACTCTAAGAAAAGAACACTCAGTAAATATTTCTAACTTGAAAAGAACTCTAAGACTACTTTTTTCTGCTTTTCGATGAGTTTCTTCTTTAGACTTGAGTATCTATTTATAGTTGAAATTTCGGCTTCAATTTGGTCCTTGTTTAATTCTGAATTGTATTTTGTTTAGATTGCGTTTGTAAATTCTTCAAATTGATTCTGTTACTTTTTTTGTTGTAGATAAATCTTGATCAAATCTTTTTCAAATTTTGATTAAATATTTTTAAAATTTTGATCAAATCTTCTTCAAATTTTAATCAAGTCTTTTTCAAATCTTCTTCAATTTTTGATCAAATCTTCTTCAAATCTTAATTAACTCTTCTTCAAATCTTCTATAAATCTTGATCATATATTCTTTCATACTCTTTGAAGTCAAATATATTTTTCTCATAAAATACTTTTGTTAACATCAAAACTATTGGTTCCCACAGTATCATACGATTCTTTAGGGAACTTTCGCATAGACTCATCATGTTGTCCAAAGCTCCTCCGCCAGTTGCACAAATTTTTCCGATTGTACAAGATCTCCCACCTACTAAAGATATTCACTTGTTTCCCATTTCTACCAAGTAATTCAACAAGTCGCATCAGTTACCCTCTTGATTGATGTCATCGGTCTAGTTCAATCTACAAGAGCAGATAATTCTTTAGTAGAAAGAACGTAGAAGCTTCGTATTAACATGTAAAATTTCGTCGTCTCGTCCTCCACACCATTTATCAACTAAAAAACGAAACTATCTAGAAAAAAATATTTCCAAAAAACTCGATGGTTCAAATTTTTCTGAACACACATCAATTTGGAAAAACTTAAACCAAACTTGTCGAAACTGATCAATGTTTCAGAAAAAACTAGTTGTAAGTTTTCTATAATGAATGTGCGTTATAGAAAACTTGACTCCTGTTTTTTAAAATGAAAACGGATTCTATAAATCTTGAGCTATATTCTTGTAAAATTTAAAAATACTAGCCACTCATTGTGTGCTCTAAAAATAATTGTAATGAAATGAATGAAAAACATATTCTATTATTTTTAGTTAGTTATGTATAGTCAAAGTATAATTTATTGGTGGTCTAGAATTTGGATTATGATATTTAGCTCGTTTGTTATAGTTTCTATAAAAAGTAATTTTTAAAGTTTTCTATCTTTTGTTATATCTATTTTTTATTAAATAAATAAAGTAAAGTCTCGTATAACAATTTAAGTGATTTTTGAGAAACTTCTCATGAAAATCATTTTTTAGATGTATTTTTTTAAATGTGATTTTTATCATGTTAAAATCTTTAATAATAAATATTTATATTATTGAATTTCAAAAATATTATTTTTTAATATGCAATATGTTGAGGTAAAAAATATTTTTAATGTATATTTTAATGACAACAAACCTTATGAAATAAATGATCAAATTTTATGAATGATGATCTACTAATGATTGTAGTTGAGTTTTATTTAAGGAACATTAATTGCATAAGTGAACAAGCAATAAGTCATTCACATCATCAAAGTGCATAAGTATCTACTCAATAATGAAAGAATCTCAAAAAGAATATATCATATATCAATCATTCAAGAGAATGACTATTACATCTTAAGATATCATCTTCATGAAGAAGATGATTAAATACATTCATACAACAATCAATGATCACACCATGATATAAATCAAAACAAATCATGTCTTAACTAAATTGGAAATTGATGACAAGATCATTTTGGAAAAACGAATATCATTCTGGTTTATTAAAAAGACAGCAGTATGAAAAACGAAAATTGTTCTGGTTATTAAAACAAAAGTTTGGAAAAAACGAAGAACATTATGGCTTTTACAACATTTAGTCCAAGAACATTCTAGTTTACTAAGAACAAAGTCTTCTTAAATTCAAGACCATTATAGGGTGAAAATACATCAATCTACATTGCAAATCACCAGTATTTATCACAATGGAACATAATTATATACTCCATATTATTTTGGACAAACTTGTCAAAAGTATCAACAAAGGAAAAACATTGCATGAAGACTAAATAGCAAGACCATTCTCCAAATTTGAGCAAGTAGCAAGTACAATTTTGACAAACTCGATTGGACACTGCAGTTGCATCTTTAAGCAGCTTGCACATGTGACATAAAGCAGGGCAATACTTCAAGACAGTTGTCAAAGAAACTTAACCTCAGCACCCCTCAAAATAGCAACAAAGATCATTCTGGTTTTATCAAATCAAGAACATTCAGGCTTGCAATAGACAATAACATTTATGGTTTGTTGATAAACAAGTCCTTATTACGAAGGTACCAAACGTAGCTACACAAATATCATACCAGAAAAATCTACTCCAAAAGATTAACAAAGGAAAAAGTTAAGCATCAAGAACTAACAAGCAAGATCAATCTCTCGATTGATAAAACAACAAGTACAACCATGACAAACATGATAAGACAGTACAACTACACCTCTGAACAGTATGCGCACGAAACAGAGCAGAAAAACATGACACATAACAACTGTCAAAGCTCTAAATCCAACACGCACTCATACAAAACAAAAACAAATAATGTTCTGGTTTTACAAAAGAACATTCTGGTTATTTTCTTTTAAAGACAATTAAAACATATCATTTTCCACATTCAAAACCGGAGTTTAAATAGTATCAAGACTGTTCAAAACAACGGTGAAGCTCATAACTCGAGCTAACTGCCCAAAAGAAGAAAACAACCTCAAGATTGATCTCCAAATTGATAAGTTGTGAGCAAAGACGCAAGTACATTGTACTTACATTATTCTGCAGAAAGTTCTGCATAAATCTGATTTGAAACAGTAGTAAACTGTCATTTGACAACCCATTCACTCACTCATTCATGTTTTCCATTAGACTCAAAAGCAAGGACATTATTAATTTGTCAAGAACATTCTGGACAACAATATAAACACATGTTTAATTATTTTAAAACATATCTACCACTTGGGAAGTGTGTGCAACGACTATATTCAGTTTAAACTGAATATTCAAAGCCTTTTATTATCTATAGACTGAAGATGAAATGGAAGATGAAGGCAAGAGTTCAATTTACAAATCTACCAACACTAGTTCAAGTAAGAACAAGTCAAAAACTCTTCAAGCAAACTCTAGCTCTTTTCATTATATTTGTGGATCATCATTTACTGAGTTTGTATTTATTTATCTCAAACAAGTGTTGAGAAGTTTCAAGATCCCAAACACTTTTATCATACACATCATTTGTAACTCAAATATATCTTTTATGTTAGATTGAGTGTGTTTGTAAAAATCCTTTCAAGGTTGAAAGGTGATTGTAAAAATTATTTAGGTTGAAAGGTGATTGTAAAAATTATTTAGGTTGAAAGGTGAAGATTATAATTGATCAAGGTGTGATCAAGAGAAAAGGTGTGAAGGAGAACATTTTGGTTCTGAAGCACATACTGAAAATTTCACAGTTGTGAGTATTAGATTAGCCCGAGTTGGGTGAACCAATATACTTTTTGTGTGTGATTTTTCTATCCCTTATCTTTAATTATTTGCACACACAAATCACACTTCACTATAAACTAATCTATTTTATTTACTTCTAACATACCCAGAACATTCTGAACATTTTGTTTTAACCAATATTAATCTTGAGTTAATTTAAATTAAGCACATAAATCAATTCATACTCTCATTTCTTGTAAGTGACATTGCTACTTCACAATAAATGATTTGAAACAAATTGTACTATTTTTCAATAAGTTATAATTAAAATTAATTTTAAAAGTATTTAAAAAATTATATAACAAAAGAGTATTATTTATTGAAATACACTTGTGTATAACAGAGACCCATATCCGATATTTTCTATTTTTATAAAGATATTTTTGTAAGTTTTTTTAGAGAGATAAACTCTTCCCATTCTCTCAAATTTTTCTCTTTTTCTTCATTGACTACCGGGAAATGGATGTTTTTAGATTATTTTTGATCGGATATCATCTATTATTAATTTAAATAAGTAGGTTTCACATAAACCAAATTTTTTCTTGTGTTTTTCCCGTGATTTCGTCGCTCGCATTATTTGATTATTCGTCTTGGTGCAATATTTGATTCAAATTGACATATCAATTTCGAACAATTTCTAATCAATGACTAAATCGACAACTTTGCAAATCCATAAACATACGTATTCTAATCACTTTGATTTTATTATATTATTCCGTAATTATTTTTTCATTTTACGATATTAACTATAATAATGTTAGTTTGTTTGTAAATTCGTTTTTTTTTTTTTTCATTTTCATCGATGTTGAATTTATTTTTATATATGATATACTATAATAATTTAATTGAATAAATATTATTTTTTAATAAAAAAAATAATATTTTTTCCTTAAAATATCCTACTTGTAAATTTGCCCTGGATCCTAATATTTCCAATACCAACCAGCCCCATTTCTTTGATCGACTACAATGTCTAACGACCAAACCTTTTTAATAAGGAAAAATTAAATTGCTGGTTGAGTAGTGCTATTTCCTATTAAAGAATGACAGTGAATGGTTATGGGTTGTGAGTATTATGTGCCTGACACATATATTGGTCTCTTTCTTGTAAAGATGTGTGGTAAAAATTAGCATTTTTCTTGCTTATTTGTTTCTCTATCAAAATCATGTTGCATATGTGTTTATAGATGCTTATTTTTCTTGCTTCTTTATAATATTTTATCGTTTTATTTTGTATTCATGTCTTTTATACACGAGGCTAACATTTCATGGGAGTGAATTCATTGTTGTTTATGTTAGCGCAAAAAAAATCTAAATCTTCATTTTTTGTCATTTAAAAAATCACGTATAATTGATATGAACGATAAATATTTTTCTTATTTTGTAAACCAATGAAATCAATAAAAAATATAATGTAATTTGATAGTCAGGTGAGAGAGTTACGAAATATAGTGATAAATAGGTTGATTGTACTACCTCTACCCACAACATTAAAATTTACATTTACTAATAAACTAATATTTACATTTCTAAAAGAAAAAAAAATAGATGAGTTAAATGATTGTGAATATTTTATTATTCTTAACCATTAGTGATATGAATATAGCTTGGTGGTTGAGATTAAAATTTTGCTTTATTATTTTACAATTGTCCTATGAAATATTTATGTGTATCGTTAATGTATTTTTAAATTTCTTAATTATTAATATTAATATATGAATGATGAATATTTCCAACTCATAGTCACTTTAATTGTATTTCTTTAGCATTTGAAACGAACGTTATTTTTACCGTAAAATAAAAAAAGTTGCGCATACATTGATTATTTATGTTATTTGTGAGTATAATCAATATTAATATTAATCAAGTAGCTTTTGAAATATTTTTTTGTTGAAGAGAAAGAAAAAAGATTAATGTGAAACTCAAACAATATAGCTAAAATAAAATTTAAAAAGTACTTCGAAGTGGGCTTCTAGTATCTAGGCCCAAACTTTAAAATCTTATGAAAGTTGAACCATCATGAATTACATCGAACCTCAAATTCAATTAAATTTATTGTTATTATGATTCCGACTGTCTGCCAAAATCTTCGGCGAAAATGTTTCATATTTGTTGTCATGTTATAATAAAACTTATTTAATGGGTCCATAAAGAGTTACGGCAGCGTTTTATTTTGTCTTTTAATTTCATTTAAAGATTAGCTTACCTACTTGTTTTTCCATATCAATGCTATCTGTGAAACTAACCAATACCCTTCACTAATCTATTTTACGGTTAAATCTAAATTTTTTAAATGTGAATACACGACTTATAAATAAAATTGATTATAAATTATAGAAAAAATAACATTTATTATGAATTGTTTATAAATAGTTTACTTGTTTACATTGAAAAAAACATTAATAATTATTGTAGATTCAATAATTGAAAAATTTGACTATTAAATTTCGCTAAATGTTATTTTTTTAAATAGTTATCGTATTTTCATTTTTTTTTATTATGGTTTTAATTTTTAAAAAGTAAAAACTTATTATGAATTTTTTAACTCATTAGTTAAATTTAATATATTAATTTAAAAAATATATACTGTTTTCTATTCATATATTAGGCCCCTCACATAAATTCGGCTAAGTTCACCACAACACATAATTCATATCATTCACAACTGAAAAAAGGAAAATAGATATGGTTGAGTTGATATCACATGCTGAAATTGTAAGTGCAATGATCAAATATTCAGTCTCACAAAATACACTTTTTTATATATATAAATAATGCAATAAGTTTTTTAGGCTAAATCTGAAATTATTCCCTCGAGTTGATTAATAACATAATTCTCTCTCAAATTTTTTAATATTGTAGTATATTCTTGTGATTAGATTCAAACTTAAAACATCTTATTAAGCAACTATAATTTTTTTTTTTTTACTTTCAACTATAAAATAAGATTGAAGAGAAAATAAAATTTGAATGATAAAAGTTTTCCGACGAAAAATTATATTAATACAAAAATAAAGTAGACTAAACCTAACAAAATTCTAAACACGAGTAAATTATAGTTTGAACTTGTTAAACAATACAAATAAAAATGATAAAAGAGTATTAAAAAAAAATAAAAAAGATAAACTTCAAGCTCATATTGGCTCTAAAAATAGCAATGAAATAAACTATAACTAAATCTTGATACTAAGCGAGCATGCCCACCTATAAAGTCAAAATTAATTATCATTTACATCATTTAAAAAATAATTAAATATTAAAATTAATATATTTTAAAATAATTTATTAATATCATATACATCTTAATTCTATCAACAAATTAAGCAGTAAATATTTTAAAAATTAATATTTATTTTTAAAATCATCAACCAAATTGAGTAAAAATAAAATTCTTATTTTATTAATACGATGTAACACAAGTGGTTGATGTATAATTTTTTAACCATTTATTTAATCTCTAACAATATTAATAGAAAAACACATATAGAGAGATCAATTATTTAAATAGATTTGACAACAGAGAAGGAAAAAAACTCAGAAAATGACACATGGATTCAAAATTTGAATCACAATAATAATAATAATAATAAATAAAATTTAAAAAATCTTATATTAAGATATATTAGCAAACAATATGGCAATATCACATGGTAATATTAATTATTCTGAGGCAACATAACCAAATATGGAGTATCCCAAAAGAGTACTACAAGTGAACCTCATAATAGAATTTAATGCTTTCAGTTGTGCCAAATCCCATTGACTGCTCCTTTTATATTTCTCTAACTTACCCCTATTTTTCAAAAAGCCACTTTTCACAAACCCACTGTTTCAGGTTTTTCTATCAGAAGCAAAATAAAATATAAAATAAATAAATAAAGGTAAGTAACAAAAGCATTTTGGAATCAAATCATCATAGTCAGAGAGAAAGTTTTTTCATTTATTCTGAAATCATCACTGTTGAAAGATCTTTTTTTTTTCCTTCATAATCAAAGACCCATTTTTGGATTATTAGTGGGGACAGAAAAGATGATATAAAGTAACCATTTTTGAGTTGGTATAAGGCTTTTAATGTATATAGTATAGTACAATTTCACCGCAAAAAAAATGAAACTTTTTTGATTATGTGAAATGTTAAGAAAAATAACTGAAATGGGTTTTTGAAACACTACTCAATGAGTTGTTTGAACTAACAAACTCATCACGGGTTGTTTTTTTCTCCGTGGGTATCTTTCATATGTAAAAATAGTACACATTGCTCCAGAAAGTGTTGCAATTGTTTTAGGATAATAATAATACAAGAAAGTGAATTGGAACCATTTGTCTCTGCTTTTTTTGTAGTTTTGGAGAGATTGTTATTGGGTCAGTGGAGAATGAATTCGGCGCTCTTTCTCTTTTTTGAATTTATTTAAGATTCATATACAAAAAAGAACCTGTATTTGTGGTTTTGATGTTGATTTTTCATTTTTAGCTTGTGATTTTATTGTTATTATAACTTTTTTTCTTAGGATTTTACCTTTATGTTTTGTCTCTAATTCTTGTCTTTTTATTATGGGGTGTTTAGATTTTGAAGTATTTTAAAATGGTTTATTTTTTTGATTCATTTGAGTTTCTCCCTGCTAACTTTCTGTGACATCTTTTTGTCTTATAATGCAGTTTTTCACGAGGTATTGTCAGAAGTTTTTATATATTTTTCAAAAAAAGTTCCCATCTTTATCCAAATTTCACCACCGTTTCTTTATTAATAATTCCCTGCTAGTGATTATGCTATAGATTCTTTTACATGTTCTCTCTCTTTTTTTGAAATTTTACCACAATTCCCTCGTATTGCGTTTATACAACATTTGGTTTCACTTGGTTGTTACACTTGTTCACTCTCTCTCATTCTCACACTCACACACACATTTTTAGTTATTTGACATTGTTTTTTCTCATTCACTCGCACTTCAGATTTTGACTAAAAAAGAAGTAGTTATGGGAAAAGCTAGCAGGTGGTTGAAGAGTTTGTTAGGGAAGAAGAAGGAGAAGGACCACAATGACAATTCAGGTTCATTGACACCTGACAAGAAGGAGAAGAAAAGGTGGAGTTTTGCTAAGCAAGGGAAGGAAGTGATGGTGGTTGAACCACCTAATATTACTCCAACTTCAACTCATGATAGTTCTTGGCTTAGATCCTATGTTGCTGATTCAGAGAATCAACAAAACAAACATGCAATTGCTGTTGCAGCTGCCACAGCCGCCGCAGCAGATGCTGCCGTGGCGGCTGCACAGGCAGCTGTTGCAGTTGTGAGACTCACAAGTCAAGGTAGAGGTACATTGTTCAGTGGAAGTAGGGAGAAATGGGCTGCTGTAAAGATCCAAACTTTCTTTAGAGGATATTTGGTATGTTTGTTTATTTTGACTTTTTTGTTTTTGTTATGGTTCAAATTTGGTGTTGGTGTTGGTGTTGATTTTTTTCATTTGGGTGGGTGTGTGAGTTTTTCTCAGTTTTTGCAAATAGTATTGATTTGATAAAAATTGCATTTTTTTATGGTTCTGTCTTGGGACAAAGATATTTTGGTTTGGTATGAGTTTAAGTGCTTTGCTTGATTCCTACTCCTTTGTCTGCTCTCAAAAGGTGAGAAAGTGTTCTTTTTTTTTTTTTTAGATTCTTAATGAAACAGTGTCCCTCTATTTTATTTTGGATCCTTCAAACAAGTGGCATATACTTTCCCTTTTTTCAACACAATCTCTTTGACTTGTCTTGTTTTTTCAAATCCTCATTTTCTGTTAAAGCATCTACTAGAATTTTTAACACAGATTCAGTTTTACAAGCATTTGAGTAAGTCTTAATTTCTTGCTTTCTTATACTGTGATTTGTTATGGTTTAGGCTTTATGGTCTTGTTTTTGTTGTGCTTTTGGCATTTGATTCAAACTTTGATGTTGTTTGATTAATTTTCAGGCAAGAAAGGCTCTTAGAGCATTGAAAGGATTGGTTAAGATACAAGCTCTTGTTAGAGGCTATCTAGTTAGGAAAAGAGCTGCTGCAACTCTTCACAGTATGCAAGCTCTAATAAGAGCTCAAACTTCTGTCAGAACACAGCGAGCTCGTCGATCGATGAGCAAAGAAAACAGATTTGTACCAGAAGTTCTTGCAAGAAAATCTTTGGTAAGAAAAAACTTGTTTTCTTCTTCTCCTTCATCAATTTATTTATCAACAAGTTTAATGGAGATACACTATGAGTCTGCTAGTTTAAATCAGTTTTACATTTTACACTGACATACCATAAAAAATCGTCACAATTTAAAAATAATTGGACAATACCATATTTTTATTGATGCAAAAGAGTTTGATTGTGTTTTCTTTTTTATTGTTTAGGAACGATTTGATGAAACAAGGAGTGAATTCCACAGCAAAAGGGTACCTACATCATATGAAACAACAATGAATGGATTTGATGATCAAAGTCCAAAGATTGTTGAAATTGATACATACAAAACCAGATCAAAATCAAGGCGATTTACATCAACAATGTCTGAATGTGGAGAAGACTTACCACATTGTCATGGAATCTCATCTCCTCTTCCTTGTTCGATCCCCGGTCGAGTCTCGGTTCCCGATCATTGCAGACATGTTCAACAAGACTTTGATTGGTATTTCAATGTTGAAGAATGTAGGTTCCCTACAACAGCACATAACACACCACGTTTCAACAATTCTTCTATGCGTCCAAACAACAATGGTTTAGGTACACCATCTAAGAGTGTTTGTGGTGACACTTTCTTTAGATCTTATTACTCAAATTTCCCTAATTACATGGCTAATACTCAGTCATTTAAGGCAAAGTTAAGGTCACATAGTGCTCCTAAACAAAGACCTGAACCTAAGAAAAGGCTTTCACTCAATGAAATGATGGCTGCAAGAAACAGCATAAGTGGTGTTAGAATGCAAAGGCCATCCAATTTACAGACACAACAAGAATCTTGGAATTTTTGATATTATCAAGGCTTGTTTGGTTTCGAAACAGAATTGACAAAATCACGTTGAACCATCGTGATTTTATCGATCTACAATGAAACCAAACACGCACTCAGATACATAGTCATCAGGCCTTGTCACAGTTTGAAAAAAAGTTGCATTTTCAAACAAATACGAAATGGTGTTCATTAGTTAGTGCTTTTTTATTTGTTTTTTCATTTGTGTTTGTGTACATTCTGTTAAAGGGTTCTTTTTTTTTTCTTTCCTTCTTTTAATCATTTCTTTTTTATGTTACCAAGTGATTTATATCTAGTAAAGAATATGGCTTTTTGTTTAAGAATATACCATTGTACTCACTACTCATAGTGCTTGTTGTCTTTTTTCTTTAGAATGTAGTAGAAACCAATGAACAAAAAATTGAAACGATGTTATCTCTGTAGGACATCAATTTGCTGACATGGGAATAGTTTCAAATTGCTTCTAAACAGTTGAAATCTCTGCCACTGAACAATTTGCTATTCATTCATAGTTTTTTTGTTGGTGTTTGATTATATTGTGGCAAAAAATTAATGATTTTGATTAAAAGTTGAATATAAAATGAAGTATTATTCCATATATTTAATGTAAAGATAAATAAAACAATAAATTTGAAGTTTTTATTTATTTAAATATTCTCTTTTTAAAAAAAAATCACCAAAATACTTCTAAAAAATATATACTAAAATGTCAACATCTGTCTTGTGATCACTTAAATGATATATTTTTTGTACGTAGTAGAATGTCGCATCTTGAAAATGTATAAGATTTAATTTTTTCTTCATTTCAACAATTGAATAATTATTAATTTAATAAATAAAAAATAATAAAAATATTTAAAAATTATTCCTATTGAAGAATAAAAATAATAAAAAAAATGAAAATTAAGTAGGTCCCATTGGCATCCTATTTGAAGAAAAAAGTTATTTCTTCAGTTGGTTGCATTTTTTGTATGCTACTTCCTGAAAATGTAAAAAAAAAAGAGTCTTTTGATATATATTTTTCAATATGGAGTATAATGGTTAATTTTTTTAAGAGAAAAAAAATATAAATTAAAAAACCCATTAAATAAAATAACAATGTAAACAAATAAAATGAAATAAAGCATATAATGTGTTAGGCACTAATTTACTTTGCCAGCTACTTGTGTGAAGGCTTGGCAATAACTAGTACTAGGCTACTAGCTAAGCTAGCTAGTGATCTTCAAAGTTGGAAGAATCTCTGAAAATTGTGTGAAACGTCACAGCATCAAGTGGCAATGACAGTGACTATGTTCCTTTCCTTTGTCCTTTTTCATCTTAGTAAGCAGTTTTTATCATTGATATTTGATTTTAGGTGTCTGTCAAATGGGGTGCTCCTAAAATCAGTAGCAAATATTCTTTTGAATATACTTCATCCATTCTATTTATAAAAAAAAATTATTAATAAACATTGAAGTATGTAATTTATTTTAAATTAAATATATTTAATTTTTTAATTATTTTTATTTATAACTAGAAACAGAAGAATTACTAGTAAGATAAACTAATTGTTTCCAAAAAGATGTAAAAATATATTTTTTTAGAAATTTATTTGTGGATATTCAAACACTTTATTTACACTGTAATAGAGAAAAAATAGAAAAAATAATATGTTAGATGTAATATATCGATGACATGACAAATAAAAAAAGATAGAAAGAAAATAAGTATTGAATGAATATTGAAGAATAAAAGACGTCTAAATATCATGATTGTTTTTCATTTTGAGACCCTTTTATTTAATTTTTGGACAAAATTTGAGACCCTTTTATAAAATTATTCTCCTCTAGTCTTATTTATAAATAAAAATCATCATAATTTTTTTGAATTTAAATATAAATAAAAGTTCTAGACAAAAAAATATATAAATAAAAGATGCAAAATTTGACTATATTAAATATCATTTTTTCAAAAATATATTTTTATTAATTCTCCTATTTTCTTAAGATGAGTGCATCATTCGAATGCAAATAAAATTTTGATTATAAATAAAGTCCGAGAGACTAGAGTATATATTACAAATTTCATAGTTTTTTTCTCTTCTAAAGAGTTGAACAACAAATTTTACACTAATGCAAAGAATGATATATCTTAAATTTAAACTTGTTTCATACTTTAAATATATTAAATATCATTGGAGCTACCATTTAATAAGTACTTGTAAGATTACATTACAATAAATGTATAAACTTTTAATTTTAACTGAAATGAATTGTAGATTTATTATTATATGTCTCAAATATAGACCTAAAAAAGTCCAAAGGTGTACTCCATTTTTAGAAAAAATACTAGAGTCAATCGTTTTAATAAAACCGCTATTTTATTAAAGATGGATGTGGTTCACTAGTTCTCCTTTGGATTTTATTAATACACATATTTAAGGGTACTCTTTATTTTGTGTATATCAGACAAATATTTATCATGCTTAATGTGTTTGTTTTTATGAAGACAAAAATTAGTTTCATAAAATTGAATTAAATTAAAAGTACGTTGAATGTAAAATAATATATATTTAAATATATTTATTTAAAAGTAAATTAAATAATAAATTTAAAAGTAAAAATAAAAATTTTAAAATTAATTTTAAAAGCAGAATTAATTCTATTCAAACACATATAAATATATTAAAATAAAATTCTCAAACTTCTAAAAATGGCACCAATTATATACACTTGTTTCATTGGCACTAGTTTTCACCTTTAAAACCCTTCCATATTGCCTAATCATATACTAGTAACACATGATTATATTTCGTTTCTAGGAGACACACATTTTTTAAACTCAAAGATAATCATATCGATACTTTGAAAACATATAATACACTCCTACTAAAATTACTATTTACGCAAAGGCCACATAATAATTGCTACAAGAAACAAAACCCAAATGAAGGTTTCTTTAATGGATGTCATGAGTACATATGTTTTTAGCAACAAGAAATAAAAATGATTAGCTAACTCAAATTTATATCAAGATTCAAATTTGAACATCTTTTGAAAAAATTAAGGAAAAAAATAATAAACAAGAGAGAATAAAGATAATTTACTAACAGTTAAAATAATTTTACATTATTAGTTAATTTTAATTATTCAATTTAACGATAAATGAATAAAATCAAAATTTTGATGCCACGCGTTGAGAAAGTGTGAAGGAGTCCAATCAGAAGGCAGTGTTTGAATCTCAAATTTCATATCAACAATGATTAAGGTTTCATTTCACTGTTGGGTTTTGGGAACATTGTTGTTGTTGAATTTCGAGTCACCATTTATTTTATTATGCATAAGAAGCTAATATGATGGCTCAACTGAGAAAACATTATTAAGGGGTAAATATATGCAATGATATTATTTGACAGAATAATGTTGCCCTCATCCATACATCATCGTAACCATTTTCGTGCAGTGTGTCGATATGGTCCTCTCTTCCCATCATGATAATAACAAAACCAATTAAAAATACAAATACCAACAAATTCTCATGGAATTAAATATACAAATATTCAATTCAAAATTTATTATCAACTATTTAAAAATTTATATTTTGTTCTTTTTTTAATCCAAAACCTCTATTTTTATTCTATCATAAATATCTTTGAGACATTTTGAAGCTAACTCTAGGATTATGCAAACCAAGTTAGGATTTTATACCTCAAAATTAATTAATTAATTAATTTAGTTATAAATATTCTATCCGTTTCATATTTAATGTCACATTAATAAAAAAAGTTATTAAAATAAATGTCTTTTTCAATGTAATTTTTATTATTTTAAAACAGTCATTAACTTGTAATTTTGAGAAGTGTTATATCTATTTATCATTAGAATTTAATTTACCTTTAAATAATTGTTTGCAGGGACCACATATATTAAGGTGATCCACCTTAGATTTTTCCTTACTAATATTAATTATTATAAGTTTTGATTTTTTGTTATCTTAAAACACACATTCATATTTACTAATCTATACCATTTCCGTCTCTAAATATAAATATTTTTTTGAATTTTTCCCTAATTAAATATAAGCTTTATTTAAAATTATTAAAGATATTTATTATTTTTCCAAATATATTTATAATTAATAGTAAATATCTTAGAAAATGAAAAACTAACGTTAAACATCTTCATACATATACAAAAATAATTTATGACAATTTATACACAAAATAAACAAATTAACTATTTTATTTATTTTACTTAATATATGTGAAAATTGAAGGGGAAACTTAAAATAGAGATATAATAGTAGCAATATTGCTTTTTGTGCATAAATTTTAAAGAGATATATATTTTTGAATTATTATTATTTTATGTTTATATATAATATTATATTATACTTGTTTATGATAAAGGAGCATTTCCATTTTTGTTTTGAATTTTACTCACCTTCCCAACATAACTGAAAGAGGCTAATCCCACAATATATTAAAAGTTCCACAATATATAGAACCAAGATTCAAATTTTTGTGGAAAGGGTATACATATGCAATATCAATAATGCATCGAATATGAAGAAATCACATGGAACCCATAAAATCCACTAATATGATATTGAAGATTATTATAATAATAATTATTTTATGATATTCAAATTTTAAATATTATCTAAATTATAAGATAGGTTAAATAGCACCCGTAGTCCCTTAACTTACTTTAATTTCAGTTAACGTTTTAGTCCTTTATACATAACACACCTACGTGATTGTGTATAGACTTAAGAATTTTGATTTTAACTTCTTTTTTTCCCTTTATTTAATTAATAATTTATATTCCCATTATTTGAACAGACAGAAAGAGACGTTGAGAAGAGGCCAAAAATGGATTAATCTAATAAGTGCTTCCTTAAACAACCATTATAGTACAATAAGTCTGCATCAGCACATAGTTCAAGAAAATGATGTCCAATTTGTTTGGCAGATTGGCTTAATTGTGCTACTGATGCTTTCGTCACTTGGTGGAGTTATTGAGATTGCTCATTGCTGCTTCAGTACTACTAAACCATTTCTTTATACGAACACAGTTATATAAAACCAAATATAGAATTAGGGTGTGAGTGATCTCCTTGGATTTGGAGAAAATTAAATATTTTCAATTTAGGTTTTTTTTTTAAATTTATTGACCTTCCAATTCATATAAAAAAATATTTTGATATACGAAATTCGATTGAAAAATAAATAAAATTTAATAAAAAAATGATTGACGTTAAAAATCAACCATAAGAGAAAAAAAATGGAAGTTCAAAAGAAGTATGCTTTTGTGATTGAAGAAATGAGAGGAATATGTTTATGATATTAAAGAAAAGAGTAAATTAGGTTACAAATTTAACACATTATTATATATCTGATTATTGTATTTTCTAAATATACAACTCGATTAATCTAAACAATAACAAATATTTTTTATTTTTCTTTTTTTAGGAATCAACCATGTATATTTAACGTAGTTAATAAACACAATAATATCAACATGTATTAATTCAAAGTTTTGTAGTGTCGCTTATACTATACTACATCATAATCTTATTCCACCGATCTATGATTGACTCTTGCCTTTTTCTCTACACATACTTCTACATTTTGTTAATATGAAAATGACATTGAAGCATCAAAATATGGCACACGGAAGGGGATTGAATTTTGACCTTTAAAAAATTAAATCAAAAGCTATCTTAGGTGTTTACTTGGATTTAATCGATAGTGAAAGTATAGTTAAGTAACAAAAATAAATGTTGTGCTATCGTGTGATTGGTGGATAGTTCAAAATAAAGATTAAGTTAAAGAGAATCACTCATAAAATTTATTCTGATTTACCCTTAATCTTGAGCTACAAAGTCCTCACACTTTTATGAGAATTTTTAACATCTTAAAGAGTAAATAACGTTCTCAACATTTACAGTCTTTTTTTAAATCACTACTAGACCTATACAACATGTATTGTCAAAGTCTCGTCAGACTTACAACATTAGTCTTATAGACTTTACATAATACAATTCAATCAATCTCAAAATAAAGACGTGAGAGCTTTTTACAAATAATAAAGTAGTGTCTTAGATCTTTACTTGTAAAAACTATAAGATTCATCTGAGAAGCAAATTAAAAGTAGCAACACACATAAAATAATAACTTACGAATTTAAATAAGAGAGTTGAAATGTGTGCGATAAAAGAAGAGTGGTGATGTTTCTTTTCTTAAACTCGACCGACTTTAATACATTGCAAGTACACATTTGTCTTTTAACTACTACTCTCTTGGAGAATGTTCAACACCTTCTTAAAAATGTGAAACCTTTATTCCATTTGCATTGTTGCTTTGTCGAGCTTCTATTAGTCTAAATAAAATTTTCAAGAGTGTTGACATCTTCCTTGAATCAAACTAAATTGTTAATATATTCTCTCGTATAAAATCTACGAAAATGTTTTTCATCATATTTGCTCTTTAATCACTCTCGACCTTAAATGACTTTTCTAATGCAAAGAACTTTCAAATGACTTTGTAATGGATTACATTCTTGTCTTTGGCTTTTACGCAATGAGAAAATAAAAGAACAAATGTACACACAAAGATCCTCATTTAAAAAATAAAAGGAGGAGAAGTATGTAAACAACATAGGTACACAATGGTGGAATCATAATGGTAAAAAATTGTTTAATTAAAGAGAAAGGGTAAAAGGCATACTTAGCTTTTACCCTACGTAATGATATATTTATTCCTTTTCTTAATTAAACACAAAATAATATCACAAAATATCAATCCTCCATTTGAAAAATATATTTTTTGGAAAAGAAAAATTTAAAATTTTTTCAAGAACAAAATTTCTTTTATTTTTCCCAAAAAAAAAGATTTTTTCTCAATATTGTTTTTGAGAATTTTTTTTATGTCTTTCTAAGAGAAAAAATTCTAAAAATTTTCAAACAAAAATCTCAATTGATAAAATATTAAATTAACGAACCCATCAATTAAATCTAAAAAAAATAATAAAATATTAATGGACTGGAGATAGAAAAATTCTCAATAGAGATATAGAAGAATAATGTTTTTTTTTCTTCAAATTAAAAATTAATGTTTTGTGATATTATTTAGTGTTTATTTAATTTAATTAAAATGTATAAATAATCGTCAATTTGACTTCCAGCCCATTAATGAAGGTGACGTGGCTGCATATGTGACATCTTCATTAGTCCAGTCACCAACAATTTAACAGTAAGGCATAAAAATTTGTCCGTTTGGTCTAAACTTGCAAACAGTGAAATATCTGGGACTAAATATTGATTAAAATTTAAGTAGGACTAATGATAGAAGGATCCCAAATTGCAGGATGAAAAACATATTTAAAGCATATTTTTAATGTTGATTTGATTTTTTTTTTTTACAATAAATATGTAAACTTTTTCTAGAGTTTTTGGTAAGTGTTGTAATTAAGATACATCTTCTTACGTCTTAGTTATTAATTTTAGTTATCTTTTGATTACGTTTTATTGTAAATTAAATTTTCTATTGTCCTAATGACATATTATATGATCAATCATCATTTGTATTTTAGTAATCATGAATGGTCAAAAGAATAAATAGTTTTGGAAAAATGATTGATAATTGAATAAAGAAATGAATTCAAGTAAAATTAGAATTAGGGATAATCAAAGTTACCGTAATTAATTCAATTATTATTATTAGTCTAAATAATAAATACTCTTTTTTTTGCTTGGGAAGTATAAATATTTTTTAATTAGTTTGATACTCTACTAATTAGTTGATGTAGATAAGATATTAATGTACACTACTTATGCTTATGCTATAGAGTACATTTATTTTAAGTGTGATTCTAACTCACAATTTATTTTTGAAGAAAAAAGAGAAAATAAAAAAAATTGTTAGTTTGACAAGGACAATCCTCATTTCTCAATGGAATAGAAAAATCAAAGTAACGCAGGTGTGTATAAAAAATGTTCAGTTTTAATTATGCAATTTGAAATTGAAAAACCTTAATGCAAAAAAGTGTAACATTCCAAAATGTTACAACTTTCAACTCAAGTATACTAAACAAAGATTTAGAATATGTTACATCTTACCTAACCGTCTCTTTATTTTTATTTTTTATTTTTATTGTGATTCAAAATATTTTAAATGCCTTAAGCTGACTAAGTTTTTACAACTCAAATATCACAAAGATCAATAGTTAACCAGATATTAAATCTCAATTAACTTTTGCTGGCCATTTTTTTAATTACTACATTGACAAAATATATAAGCACATTAAAAAAAAGTGAGACGCATAGTGGGCTTGAGCCCAACTAAACATGAGACGCATAGTGGGCTTCTTTTGAGACCTATCCTCTTGTTTACAAAAAATATACCTATAGGTTAGTTGGCAAAAAAAGAAACCTCGACGCTTTAGCTTCTAATGAAAGAAAAAAAAAAGACATTATAAGATGTGTCCTAACTCTAATGGACACATATTATTTATTTTATAAAATATTTTGAAAAACAAAGATGAACTTCTTGAAAAATAAAATGTATAATTTTCAGTATAAAGTTTATATCTTTACTCACTAACAAGTGTTTTTATGGTTCGTGTTAATATTTTTCTTATGATACATATTATTATTTTCAATATAATTTTTTATCTTCAGTATTCTAACATGATGATTTCAAAATATAGATAGAGAACATTTTAAATCATAATTATTTTAACTATATTATTCATATTTTAACATTTGAATCAACTTATATTTTGTAAAAAAATACACTAACTTTTTATGATATAATTTACTATGCACCGAGCACATGAACTGTATTTACTATACATATTTGTATGAAATCTATATTAAGATTATTTGAGACCGATTTCAAACATTATATTTGCCACACATCACCTTATTAGTGATTTTCTTCTCTCATTTGTTTATGATTCAATTAAATTATTCACAAACCTGAAATAAATAATGTTGCTATTAATAACAATCAATAACAAAATTATTTTTTATTTGCTATGAATGTTACAAAAGATTTCTTCTTACAGCCAACAATCACATTTACAAATATAAATATAAATAATTTAAATAAAATCAAATCATAAATGTGATAGAACTGAATGAAAATCTGAAGAAAACTTAAGATTGTATTATTGAAATTGAGAAAAATGAATAAAGTTGCAGTTACAGAGAAATTAACTGAATTGGTCTGGAATTTAGTCCCAACCAACTAACTCTCTAACTGCGTGCCTATTGAAGACTCAAGTTTATGTTATTTATACTAGCCATCCTAACGAATTCAGTTAGGATTTACAGCTGGCACATAACATACTAAAACAACAGAACTAACTAAAATAACATAGCCAACAAAATCCTCTACTTGACTATCAATCCTCTTGATGAAATCTTCTGCTCGACTATCAATCCTCCGCTTGACTAACAATCATCTGCTTGACTAGCAATCCTATCAATACCCCCATTAAAGAACTACCTTGTCCTCAAGGGGAAAAGACGGAAAAGCCTCCAACATCATGGAAACTCGCTCCCAAAAGTTATCACAAGATGGCAATTGAGCTCATTTCACCAAAACCTCCATATTGCCTCCAACATCAGTCCTCCACTGCTGTATATCTTCTGGCTACACAGCCAATTCCAGCTCCTCTGATAACATTGGTGGCAAAGTCTGAGGTGTATGCTGAGGTTTCAAAGCCTTCTTAAGCAATGAAACGTGGAACATCAGATGAACTTTAGTTTCAAGAGGTAGATCTAACTTGGAAGCCACCTCCCCCATGCGGCTTAGAATCTGAAAAGGACCATAATACTCAGGAGCCAATTTAGCATATGGTCTATCAGCCAAGGACTTTAATTTGTAAGGCTGATGTTTTAAGAAAACCCACTCCTCAATATCAAAATTCATCAACTATCGGTGCTTATTTTCTTGTGCTCGCATCTGATCTTGAGATTTTAGTAAATTCTGTCGCAAGTCAGCAAGTAAATCATCTCGTTATTGGCCCAACTGATTAACATCATCCAACTTTGATGGAATGGTGCAGCTCTTAATCAGCAATGGGGGGTGTATTTCATATAAAGCTTTAAAAGGTGTCATTCCAGCTGAGGTATTGTAGTTACTGTTAAACTAGAACTCAGCCCAATGCAACAAATTTAACCAAATATTGGGCTTAGGGCCAGCAAAGCACCTAAGATAGGTCTTTAAGCATCGATTAGCAACTTCAGTTTGACCATCCGTTTGAGGATGATAAGAAGTGCTATGCTGAAGAGTAGTTCCAGCCAATTTGAACATCTCCCTCCAAAAACTATTGAGGAAAACCGCGTCTCTATCTGATACAATTGTAGAAGGAAATCCATGAAGCTTCACAACTTCCCTCACAAACAAAGCTGCTACCTCCTTAGTAGTGTAAGGATGCCCAAGAGGAAAGAAGTGAGCATACTTTGTAAGACTATCAACGACTACCAAAATTGTATCTTTGCCTCTAACTCGTGGAAGGCCACCAACAAAATCCATCGAGATATCTTGCCACACTTGGCAAGGAATAGGCAAAGGTGAAGTAGACCAGCCGGTGATAAAGTGGAGTACTTGTTCCTTTGACATACATCACACTCTTCAATAAACTTTTTGATAACTCCCCTCATGCTTTCCCAAAACAAGAAACTAGAGACCCTTTTAAAAGTTCTGAACCATCCTGAATGTCCTCCACATGGTGAATCATGACATTTGAGCCAAGATAAGTGGTATTTTGTTAGAACCCTTAGACAGCTCAAATTTACCATTATACAGAAGTCTTCCCTTCTTGAGTTCATAACCAGAATGAGAAGTAGGGGAGACAATTAAGTCCTGCACCAACTCCTGCAATTCAGGATCTTGTTTCACTTTCGCATCCCAAGAATCATCCTCTTCCACATGTAGAACTGAGAGGGCATCATACATATCTCTCATAGACAAACTATCTGTTGTAGTATTCTCCTTTCCTGGGTTGTATTGGATTTCAAAATGCATCCCAATGAGCTTGACAACCCATTTAAATTGCTCAGCAGTGAACAATCGTTGATCAGTCAAAAACTGGTATGTTAGAACTGAATGAAAATCTGAAGAAAACTCAATATTGTATTATTGAAACTGAGAAAAAATGAATAAAGTTGCAGTTACAGAGAATTTAGTCTGCAATTTAGTTATGAATAACTGTCAATCTTGACAGCCCATTTAAAATGAATAAAAATGAATTGGTCTGCAATTTAGTCCCAACCAACTAACTCTCTAACTGTCTGCCTATCGAAGACTCGGTTTCTATTATTTATACTAGTCATCCTAACTAATTCAATTAGGATTTACAGCTGGCACATAACAGACTAAATTAACCGAACTAACTAAAATAACATAGCTAACAGAATCATCTGTTTGACTATCAATCATGTGCTCGACTATCAATCCTCTGCTTGACTAGCAATCCTATCAAAATGAATAAACGTACACCTAAAAAGTAATTAAAGTTGTATTATAAATCAAAAGTGACAATTTTTTGGGATAATATTTTTTGTAAATGCGATAATTATTTTGAAAGATAGGAAATATATTGCTTTAATATTTAGATATGATTAAGTCAATTTTTTTAAAATTTATTGAATTAATATATTTATTTTAAATTTGTAATTTGATTTCATTGACATTTGCATATTTTATTAAAATATTACATTAAACATTAATGTTTCATCACAAAAATGCATGTGAGTTGAATGTGTATTTTAATGAGAGGTTATAAATTTGATCAAACCATACTTACAAAATATTTTTTTAGGCATAAAAATAATTAATTGTGTTCAAGTATCTTAATCCAGAATCTAAAAGTCATATAATTGTAAGAAAAACGACTCTTTTGTTGTACCTACATTCTTTATATATGTTATTATTATGTATTTTTAGATAACAAAATATAGAGTTGTCAATTCTTTATATATGTTATTATTATGTATTTTTAGATAACAAAATATAGAGTTGTCCATTATAATACAAAATGATATGTATTGTTGTGGGTGAATACTAAACCATGTTTCAGGTGAATTATTAATTATTATATTTTATTTAATAATTTATCTAAAATATCTCACATAATTTGTGTAAATTTATTATCTTTAGTATTTATAAGTTTTATTTAATTTTTTTGCTGTTAACATTACAATAACAATCATAAATATATATAGTATGTTTTTTCAATGGTTAACGGTGATTTATAACAATTTAACTTTTTAATATCATTTATATTTTTATTGACTCAATTTGATAACAATTTTATTTTAATATACATTTACATATATATATATATATATTTTATAAAACTAAAATCAAATTTTTGTTATATTATTTTATCTGTTATTATTATAATATTTAAACTTTATAATTTATATATAAATAATTATTTTTCTACTCCGTGTAATGCATCGGGTCAACTACACTGATGTGTATTGTAAAATTGTAGTTTACACTGAATTTTTTTAGAATATATGTCCCATGAATATATATAGATTACGGTACAAAATATTTTTTTAGAAAAAATTGAACTATAAATTCGGAATTCAGTATGATCAATTTTTGTGTACCATAGTAATCTTTAAGTTTTTTATTTTTATTTTTCTAATTACAACTTTTATTAAAAAGGTCTAAGCCTAACCTCATAGTAAGTAAGTTGCGATGGCAGTTATTTAAAGACTTAACAAATGCTATAATAATATATTTTTTTTTAAAAAATAATACAAGACTTAAACTAAAATAAAAAATAATCAAATTTTGATACATTCAATTTCAAATATGGGTTATACATGTGTCCTTATCTTTTGACCAATTGAGTTAAGAGATCATTTATAGTTAATCTGTCATATTTATATATCTATAACTAAATTGATTATTATTTAGGTATCTTTTTCACCTAAATTATTTAGACCTAAAACTTAATTTTAAAATGATTGGTTCTTGAGCCAACTCTCTCGTACAAAAGCTAACTCTGTCATGACTGTTTCAACATTTAAGGAGACCTAAAACGAACCCTAAAGTAATAGCTTAATAAAAAAAATAGTGGTTTTTTCAACACTAATATTTATGCATCTTTTTAAAATTTTGAAACTTTTCATTTATACAATTTTTATTTTAGGCACAAGCATACATACAAACTTTTTGTTTTAGAAGGTCTAAAGCTCTTGCTATACTGGATTGGGCCTTAGACCCACTATGACATCCATGATGAGATCATTCCCTTATATAGCACCAAACTAGACAGACTATATCCATTAAGGTGTTATAAAAATAAACCTTACTTGTAGTTTTCATCTCGTCATTTTTAACAATTTACGGAATTGATTCTCTTATTTTAAAAGTTGATAATTTTGGTCTCTCATTTACATTTTTGAACTAAAAAAATGACGATTTGACATATTTTAAATAATGTGACATACAATTTCATGATATAGAATCTTGTAGATGTATTAATTATTCACATGTCATTCATTAAATTAGATTAAATGAAAATTTTCTGAAGTTGAAAGTTTAATTTTTAGTGGGTTTTATTGCGATTTCATAAGTGTTAATCATTCTATACATGATATCATATGTCACATTATTTAAAGCATGTCAAATCTCATTTTTTAGTTAAAAATTTCAAAATGATGGACAAAAACTGCCATATTTTAAAATAAAGAGATCAATTTTAGAAATTAGTAAAATTAGTGAGACCAAAACCGCATTTAAATATAAAAATTAATGTGTAATTAGAAGGGTGCCGTATTAAGGACTCTATTTTTTCATGAGTCTCACTTTCTTTTTTTTTAAAATGAATTAATATTGTTGAATTATAATAATGTAACGTCTTTTATGGAATTCATTTGATGAAATATTTTTTATCCCTTTTTTACATCCAAAATTTTAAACCCAAAATCCTAATTTTGAGTTGGTTGGCCTTAGACCAACCCTACCTCAATATTCATCTTTTCTGCGTTTTTACTTTTTGGCTGAGACTAACTTTGATGGTGGTGTCCTATATCTTGTTTGTGCTCATACAATTTGACAGAAATGAGATAACAAATGGATGGTAGAACGTGTGACCAGTACTTGTGAGGAAGTTGAATAAAAAGGGAGACTTTTTGTTTGTTTGTTTATATATAGATATAAGTTAAAATGTTATGTTAAGTAGTATTTAAGAAAAAAACTAAATAGATTAATTGTTTAATTAATAGATTATTGAGAATTATTATTAAATATAAATTATGGTCTAAATACTGATATATGTTGGATTATATGTTTGAATGAGCCCTGACGAGTTGAGTCATTGTG
Source organism: Cicer cuneatum (assembly GCA_037974295.1). Taxonomy (NCBI): domain Eukaryota; kingdom Viridiplantae; phylum Streptophyta; class Magnoliopsida; order Fabales; family Fabaceae; genus Cicer; species Cicer cuneatum. The sequence continues at coordinate 71,364,366 of JBBPBO010001985.1, read as the reverse complement.
TTTGGTTCGACTCAATATGCCCTCAATTAATTAGTTATTTAATTGTTGTCCTGTTAGATAGTTAACTCGATATTAAGAATACTTTAAACCTTAGACGATAATGAAGGTAGTTCATCATTATCTTTATTCTCTCATCAAGGCTTTATTGAATCTAAAAGGTGGATCATGCAAACTAAAAATGTTTTTTCTTAAATAAAGGAAGAGATTACTCGATCTATTTCCGTATTTTTTTCATAAATTTATATTGATGTATAGATATACTATAATATTTATTATTTTGATCACTCAATTAAATTCCAATGAAACTTGTTTATTAAACTTAAATATCTTTACTTAAACAAACTTCATTGACAAAAAAGTTAAATTTTAGTTTTCCTTTATAAAAATGTGGGTAAATTACTTGCAGCTAATTAATTAAAATCAGCCATGAATACTTCACTAATTTTTTTTTAATTTTAAGTTTGACTTAGTTAATGAAATACACTTAATTGATTATGAGTAATTTATTCATAATTTTTTTAACACAATTCTTAAAAATCAAACTTAATTGTTTTATTGGTAAATGTTGTTTGTAATTTAGTGATTATGTTAACATCAAATTAATTTAGCAATTATGTAAGTTTTTAAGGTTGAAGTCTCAATTTTCTACTCAGAGATTCATTTTGTATCCATCGGCTCATCAATTAGAATATCTGCTTGAAACTTGATAAAAACTTACTTACAACTTGTTGAATAAAATATGGCAAATTATAGCTTATCCTTAGAAAATAATGAATAGATTAACCACGATTAATTTAAACAGCTATTTGTATTATATTATTTTTTTTAGAATTTTAATTTTGACATAGTTAATAAAATGTTAAAATACATTTTTGATCTTCTAAAATTTAAAAGTTGGTAATTTTGGCCCTTTAGTTTTAAAATGACAAATTTAACCTTTTAATTTTAGTTTTTTTACAAATGATTGACTTTTTGATTATGACTTCGTCAACGCTGATGTGACGGTATTTTATTTTTTCGTTATTATTTTTTTTATGATTATGTGGAATATATAATTCATTTTAAAAAAAAATTTCCATCTCATTTATTTATTTTTTAAATTGCCAACTCATTTTTTATAATTTTTAAAAATTATCAACTCTTTTTTCATTTAATATTGTCACTTCATTTTTATTTTATTTTTAAAAAATAATTGTCAAGTGTTCTATTTAGTTGGTAATTTAAAAAAAAAATTAAAGATTTAAATATAATTTTAATCCTTTAGTTTTACTTAATATTTGTTTTGGTCTTTTATATATTTTTTAATTTATCTTGATCATTTATCTTTTACTTAATAATCATTTCAGTCTTTTATCTTTTGCAAAGTTATACAAGTTTGTCATTTTATTAAAGAGTAAAATAAATATTATGTAAAAGATAAAAGACCAATATGAATATTAGGTAAAAGATAAAAACCCAAAATTATATTTTAGCAAATTTAAAAAAATAAAGTTACAATATTATAAAAGAAAATGAGTTGACAATTTCTTTTAAATATAAAAATAAAATAAGCTAGCAAGCTTTTTAAAAAATAGAACAAATGAGTTGCATATTCTATATACATGTTTTTTTACCACTAAATCAAAAGATCAAAATTAGATGCTTTTCTAATTAATCAACACTAAATTAAGCTTAGCACATGATACATGCATTAATTTAATTTAATTTACATACTCAAGAAAAGATACCAAATCTGATATGTTTCACACCTTTGTCCCTTTGTTTGGGACACTGCTGAATTTAGATTGATGCAATTCTTTATTCACCGACGGCAAGGGGTTCTAGGAATTTTACAAAACCATATCAAATCGAATTTTGTGAATTAATTATTAAAACATTTTCAACGATTCAGATACGATGCTTCATTTTTTATTCTATTTGGACGGCTCTACATGTGATTTCATTGATTTTTTTAAACTAAAAATAAGAGTACAAGTTGATCGCAAAGGAGAATTCAGATTTCATTATTTTTTTAAATTATTATCTATCATTTGCACTACTTAATAAATATATTAATATAAAAAATATAAAAGTATGAGTATCAAACCAAAATATAAGAAAACAAAGTTGAACAGAACCATCTCATTAAAAGTTTTATTTAAAAAATTTAACAAAATCAAACCTAATAAAATCATGAACTAAAATGGTAAAAGACAATATACTCGATAAAAGTCATTTCAAATACAACAAAGTGATAAATCACGCTAAATAAATTAACAATTGTCTATAAATATGAGATATGTGAAATTGTAATTGTCTTATAAGAGATATACAATTCGAGTATCTAGACTTCAACTTTCAAATTTCAAAATTAAAATTAGTGAAAAACTGAACCATCAGCATAGAGTCACACTTCCTCCAAACATGATTTTATTAAGAGACCAATCTTGCTAAACAGAGAACACACAATTAATTAATAACTTAAATCACAAAATTAAGAGAAAGCTTAAAGCTAAATCTCTTATATGACTTAGTTAATTTTATTCGAAAATATAGAAGTTAGCTAGGTTGGAAATGGAGAGCTTAATTAACTAATGTAATACAAGGGATCAGGGAGCTTAAAAGTCCTGTTGCCAATGTTGGTTCCAAGAATATCACTCCATTGATCTCCATTGTTTCCAATTATTCTGTATTCATTTTTTTCCAGCTTCTTTCTCTCAGTTGATTTGTATGTAACTGCTGTTTTACCATGATATATTGATGTATCCCTGAAACCATAAAATAATTAAGTGTATATTTTTTATGTACATAAAACTATAATTTCATTTTGACAAATAGAAAACTTTATTTTATATAATTAATTAATTAATATTCAAACCATATAAATATTTATATGATCAAAATTTAATCATTTAAGGGTCTCATATTAAAACTCCTCTCACGTTTATATATATATATATATATATACCATCAAATTCTTTTCATTGATTCATTGAATAAACTAAAACTTTTACTGATATAACATCAACAAAACCTATTTAATATGTGTATGCCAGCAATAATTGAACTAGTTTTTATTTCTTTTATGTACATAATTGAGCTAGTTAATTAATGTTTATCATATTAGTTTGTATGTAATGTGATACTCATGGCAAATAATAAATTGTTAGAAAAGTTAACCTTTTGAGTATTAGTTTATTGGAATGAAAAAAGAGAGTATTAGTTTATTGATGAAAACATACACTCCCACTTCAAAAAAAAAAAAATAATCACACACATAGTACTACAGTTTTGCTGATGACCAATAATTACCAACAGTGACAATAGATCTTATCATGTTCTCAAAAAAATATAAAAGAGTAATGGGTTCATCTCAACTATTTATTTTTTTAATTTTATTTTTATAAATTTTTTTCTCTCATTCAAGATATATATTAATTGAATGGTGGAGATCAACACATTACTCTTTTTTTTTTCAACGAGAGGATCTATTCCCTTGCAATTATTATTAATTTTATGAATCAAAAGTCCTTGAAATATTTTTAGTTACATATATAGAGTGAGAATTTAGTTATTATTATGAGTTTAATAACACACGCACTTATATATTTGTTAAATAGAAATTAATTAGAAAACACTATATTAGTGTAAAATAACTTTCAATATACAATCAATCACATGATACTATAATTAAACATGAAAGGAAATCTTAAAAATATTTTAATATATAAATATTATATTGATATATCTGAATAATGAGATATGATAAAGATTTAGAAAACTTACTTTAAAATCAACTTTTCCCAAGTGTGGTATCCAGCTTTCTTCAAGTTTTTACTTGTTATGTCCTTTTGCTTTAGTGGTCTTCCAGTTAAGAACACAATCTTGATACCAAGAGACAACAATTTGTTGTATAATTTTTGAGACTCTGGTAGTGCTGGTGCTACCCCAAGGTCAACCCATTCATTAAACAATACCTCGTTGAATGGTTCCACCCTATCAATTTTTTGTTATTTTGTCATATCACAAAAATATAATATCAACAATTATGAATGAAATAATGTGTACTATTGTCCATTTTGATTTTTTCACACACCTATTTTTTAATTAATATTTTCTTTTATATTCTTTCTCTTTCTCTTGTTCTATTCCTCTCTTCTTTTTCCATTGTACAAAACCTTCTTTCTCTATAGGAAACTATTGTTTCTTATGAAGCCTAAATTAACGAATAAATCGAAGAATAATATTACTATCTGAAGGGGGCAAATAGGGGCTCCAACCCCCAACATACTTATTATTATATAGATTACTTAACTAGTTTATTTTATATAAGTCTTTGGTATGAGAATCGGTATCTTTAAAACAAAATTAAGAAGAAACTTTATTTAATTCTAAATAATTAAATATAGAAAATGATATGGGATTAAATAATTTAATATTGAATACTATATATATCCAATAAAATTCTAGAGTATAGGAATATTTACCTTTATTTTATGTTCTTGTATAAGAAAATCATTGTGATTTAATTTTATATACTATTACTTCGTAATAAAATATAATAAAAAATAAAATCTTAAAAAATTGATATTTAAATTATAGACTAAATATGTTGAACTTCTTTGACTCCTTTTTATTATTATATTTTGTTATAGAAGGATTATTTATCATTTAAAAAATTTCAACCCCTTTCATACATTTCTAGATCCGCCTCTCACTATTACCACTCCATGTTTTTGGTCAAATGCCAAATTTATGATTTTTTTAATATTAAAAAATGACAACTTCTACAAGATTATAAGAAAAAAGAATGTATCGGTATTATTAAAATTTTAACTACTAATTAAATTAATTTTTTATTTATTCATCGACGTCAGCATATTAAAAATTAATTAAATTAATAATACTAATACACTTATCTATTGATTTTTAGTTCCAACAATTATATAAATTATTTTTCTAATTAAAAATTGTAAAAAAATAAAAGAAATTAAGAGTACAAAAGTTAAAAGTTTTAGTAATGTTAAATTTATAATTTAATTACATTAATTAGTTAAAGTCGTGTAATTTAATTATTAATAAATTAATTTGATAATACAAAAATATCTCAATTTTGAAAATGTACGGTATAAGTTTTCTTAAAATATTATATTTGTAACAACTATTTTGACAATCTTGTATTTTGTGATGTCGTACTAAATAGGACTGGACTTCTATCTATATCATTTTTCTTCCATTTCTATCTCTCTTTTCTAGAACTATATCCCTTTCATTTTCCTCCTATTATGTCTTATATCAGTGTTGTTGGAATGATTATGAAAATACTATTTATTTTCAGAAATAATAAATAACATTATAATTAATTTATATAGTTACGAGGTTTTAATCTAAACTCAAGATAAATTATCTAACTTAATAATATTTATATTTATTAGTTGAATTAATATTTAAGAACTAAAAATGATATATTTACTAAATAATAAAAAATATTATATACACTACAATTTTTATTTTCTTTGTAACACCATTTTTATTTTATTTTAGTCACAATTATACCATTTTTTTGTTTTAGTCTCTATCACACAAAAGACTATTTGAACATAATTCAAGTATCATGGGGTCTAAAAAAATAAAATAAATCAATGAAGACTATATAATTGAAAGTATCTAAAAAAAAATTACTTTTTATATGCCAAATTGAAATTCAATACCAAATATAAGTAGTTCAACATATGTTGTAATTATATATAAACAAAAATAGATCAGAAGAGCATACCCAAATCCATGTTTAGCATAATAAGGAAGATTGGAGAGTGTAGTTTCATCAATATCAAAGACCCAAATGTCTTTGCCATCATCACTTATATTGAGAGTCTTAGCATAGTAATAACCTTCACGGTTAACATATTTAGAATCAGTTCTATATTGGGCACCTAACATATAGTTTCCAACATATGTTTCACAATCTTTTGGAATTGTTTTCCAGTTAATAATGTTGTGTGCTTCAACACCAACTCTCCAACTAGCACATGATAAATCAGGAATGTAATGACCACCTGAACCAGATTTCATTTGAAGAGGGAAAATTTGATTGGTTGATCCATGTTCATGGTTCAGAACATTCCCATCACATGTTGCTAACAATATTACAACAAAGAAAATTAGTATTTTCATTCTCATCAATTTTTTTTTTGCTATTACAAGAAACTTTGATTGCTAATAGTAGTGGAGGTTTTTTTTCTCTCTTTAAATAGACAATATCTCTTTGTCTGGGGGCAATAAATTAATTGGGAACATATATAATAATAAGAATATTAAAAAGATCACGTGGTTGTCCAGATTATTTATTATAATATAAATCATTGTCCTTGAAAATTTAAACACATATATAAATATATAGATTTACTTTATATGCACAATAAGTGTAAAAGTTTTTTACATTAATCTTAGTCTTCGAATCATTAAATTTTTATTGTAATTATATTAAAAATTATAATTATTAATGATTATAATATATTGATAATATAAATTTTTTTAAAAGTGTATAATAATTAAATTCTAAATATGCGTGGTCCTGAAACCGTTTCTATATATATATATATATGGGGTCTTGAAAATATAGTTTTTTTATATAAAAAAATCAACTCGTTTAAAATGAGGGGATTCAATTATTGACTCCCTATGCTATGTACCTATCATGTGTAAAAGGGTCCAAATGGAAATTAAATAGTTTGATTGGTACTACCAGTCTGCTTAATCGTTTCTTTTAATAATCAGGAGTCCATACGTTATGCATGAATGAATATTAAATTATTAATATATGCACATAAAATTTATTATGCCTCCAGAATTTTATTATATATATTAGTACTCTGTTTTAAATATAAGATAAAATAGATTTTAAAAAATGGTGTATTTGATTTTGAAAAAGTAAAAGAGAGAAGAGAATATTAATAAAAAATTTGTTTGTAATTAGTAGTATAACAAACACATTTTTTTATCTTAAAATAGATTTTAAATTTCACTATAATTAACTCACACAACTGTAAGGTTTTAAGTTTGAATTCAAGACAAAACATTTAGTATAAAAATATCGACATTTGTCAGTTAAGTTAGAGTTTAGTGATATATAACAAATACGTTTAGTCATTAAAAAACTTATGTGTCGTAAAATTATATAAGGGTAAGAAGGTAGGTATTAGTGCTAGACATTAGTCTCAATAGATAAATAATAGATAGATATATAATATATTAAATTTTTCTATTATTCTAATTAGATGTTATGAATTAATTTTGACTGTTTGGCTATCTTCAAGTGGAATTGATTGTGTATAAATTAATTAGGAGTGTTTCGCAGATTAAATTGGTTCAATTTTGAGAGGAAAAACTATCTAATTCAATTTCTTCAATTTTGTAATTTGATCATCCAATCGATTTAGTTTTAAAGTTATATCTCATCCAATTAGATCCAACTTTTATCATTTAGATTGAATTGGTTTTCGATTTTGATTATTGTATATAATATATTGTTTTGTATTATTTTTTAAGATAATATATTTTCTTTATGACAACCTTTCATAAAATATAGTTACAAAAAAGTTTAACAAAAAGAAAAAAATTATCAAACATTATAAAGCAGATAAAGTAGTATTATTTAAAAAAGTTATATGGTGTTTATAGTCTAAAAAAAATGAAATGTTCAATAAAAATAAAGAAAACCTATATTAATATAAACATGTAATAGATTTTTTGAAAATATAAAAATATACATTCAACAAACTATATACACATACATGATGATATATTTTCATTTTGATTGGATCAATTTTCACCATAGGAAACGAAAACCAATCCAATCCATTTAACAGATGTAATTTTATTGGGTTTTTGATTTTTTTTGGTTCAGTTCCCAGTTCAGCTATTGCAATTTGCTTTGGATTGAATGTGAACCCTCTTAGGATTTATTGGATTGGATGTGAATTAATAGACTTCGACTCAAAAACTTATTTTTGTTGAAGTCTTTTTTACTTTAATAAATTCAATTATAAACCATTTATATTCAATCACCTTTTAACTAAAATTGATTTTGCAAAATTAATCCATTAAAAATCAATTCTTGTTACACATTTAGTACTTGTTTGTTATCACCATAATTTTACAAAATATTAAGTAGTAGTTAAGAACTTCATTATTAAATCAATTATCAATGAATTCAAACATTGAAATGAAGAAAACACAATACTCAAAGTGAATGTAATTGTTGAATTGCATTGTGTACTTTTACACTTGCTACTTGATTAGTAAAAGAGAGATTGTCAAAAAAAGATTAGATATAAATAGTTAAGACACTTTTGTGCTCTCTTCAAGCAAAGAAAAGAGAGAAAATTCACTCATTAACAAACAAAAATTGGCTTTTAATCTAGCATGAGATGAGACCATTCATCTAATACAAACATGGAACCTCAATAATGGTTCCAAAGATCAGTACAACAATTTCTCTGTATTTATTTGCACTGTTGCTTTTGAAAATTGGAAGTATGCATCTATATGATCCGGAAAACATTGTCATATTGTTCATTTGGCATGGAACATGCGGTTCACAGATTCATAACTTGGAACATTTATAACTGTCAGGATAGATAAGAAAAATTATGTCACTTCAATCATGCCATCAACGTCAATAAAGTTATATATATTTTTAATCTCTATAAATTTCAAAATTTTGTTTCATCACAATAAAAACTTTCTTCAGACATTTAATTCCCACAAGATTTTCCATCAGCAGTTCTAGTCAATGCTTTATTTTAACTTTATGAATGATTTTTGGCACACATGTTTAGGATATTATAAACATTTTGTCTACAAAATTTTAGAATTTTTTAACAAAGGATAAATTAAATATGATTTTTTAACTAGCAAAAACCTCAACATACCAAAATAACGAAAATATTAACCTACGAATCGAGTTTTGAACTCATTTTTTGCAAAGATTTCTATCATAACATATATGAAAAGTTGATAGCACTTTGATAAAAACCTCAATTTATTTTGATTTTATAAGGACTAAATCTGCTGAGTATTCTTTTTTTAAAAAAAAAAATGCAAACAGAAAACATTGTGGGGACTAAAAATCGAAGAAAAAATTTGTAGAGACTAAATACAAAATTTTATAACGACTAAAAACATATTTAATCCATGTTTATAATTATAAGTAAAGAAATGCTTATGAAAGGGTAAAGCTTAAATAAATTACCATCTCCATATGATGCCATAGTCAAAGGTGAGGAAATAATCTTTTGAGATATTTTAGTGATGTCATTCAAAGTGATTTCATCTACAGCCTTCAGGAACTGCTCCACAGGCTTCCTGAAAATGGGTCACAAGTTCTTACATTAATAAATAATTACACTTCCATTCAAGACATCAAATTAACAAACTTGGAAACAAATAATCAAATAGTGTTACCTTTCTCCGTAAGTCAAAATCTGCCTTCCTATGTCTTCTGAGGCAATCATCTGAAAAGAATGAAAATTATTAGTGTATATGAACCACAATGAAACGTTCAACCATATTTTATTAACTTATAACACTATATAAGAAATATTTATGTGGTTTACATAAAACGCTCAACCATATTTTACCATTTTTTCACATGGTTATATTAGTTCTTAAGACTTGTATGTAATATTCCCGTAAGAACAGCTCAGTTGATAGCTGCAAGGACATTGATATGCAGGGGCTCGAGTTCGAGCCAGGGATTCCCCACTTCTCCACACTTAAGGTGTGTGAGTCTAGCCACTAGGCTATTTTGACCCAAAAAAAACCTTGAATGTAATAAAGAAGGCGAGGGCTTACTCTGGATTCCAGATTCATAAGAACTGCAGACTTTGTGGATTTCTTTGCACGGTCAAGTTGTACCTGTGAAACTGTCATTGAAGAAATGCTAATTTAATCTTCGCAGAAATCAAGATTAATATACTGCAGAAACAAAATAGGGGTGCAAATAAAACCTTGACCAGGCGAAGCAATAGCTATTAGTTCTTTGGCTGCTATATCTACGGCTTTTTGCACAAACTCAGGGCTCTACATCCACAAATTAGAAAATGTGTCAATCATATTATATTATCCATGTAATACATTGACTTCCCAGAAACTGAAAAATAGATTTTCCTTACAGTGCTTGCGTAAATGCCGAATAGTCCTGTATTATTGAAGATACTGTTGAATGCAGAAAAAGATTGAATCTGCTGATACTCATTCAATACGCGAAGATCTGGATTCAATTGGACATGCAAAACAAGTCAAAATACCAGAAACGATATATTAATACAAATAGCATGCAAAAATATCACAATAGAAGAAGCAATCTCAACTAGGTTGACACCACTACCACCAACAGTAGCATGGATCGTGGATCAAACTAAACCGTACAAAAGAAGACATATGCAAAACTTACATAGCCTTGAGTGCATCCCTTTACCAGGCCCCCCAGCTGAGAATGACCCACCTCCTCCCATAAGCATCTACACAACTCAAAATTATTACTTCCATTCAATGATTCCTTTCTTCCTTTTGTGCGCGACAGGATGCAAAAATCAATGACACAGTATTACTTGAAATCAGACACAAAATGAATACCTGTAAAACAGTCAAAACTATAGCATCTCTCTCCTTTTGCCAGCCACCAGGCACTTCAAAAGCAATAGCAACGTGTGCAGCCTGCCATTGCAATATATTTTAGCAGGTAAATAACAGCATTTTTTAAGGGTATAAACTAAAAGAATGCGATACAAGAAAATCAGAACAGTATTATGTAAAAATTTATACACACCCCTGATTCACCGTGACGACGGAAATCACCTCCAATGTAGGTAGATTTGGGTTCATCAGGATGGGGAACACTTGGAAGGTCAGCGAGAAGTGGCTCAGCAACGGATAGAAGCTCTTCGTGTTCTACCCCGGATGCAGCAAGTACCATTCTAGGAGCTGTGTAATTTTCCTGATTTTTCAAACCTAGAAAATTAGATTCCCAAATAGATTGCAAGAAAAAAGCATAAAGAAGAAAGTGTAAAGTTTGGTATAAAATGATACCAGTAGTATTCATGCAGTATCAGAAAGGATAACAGATCTTACAGCAACAAATTCCTCTAAACTGGGGCCATCCAATCTGTTCAGGGCTGCTTCAGGAGCCAAAAGAGGATAAGCCAATGCACCAGAATAACCAGCAGAGTGAATTGCTTCCAAAAGCAAGCCCTGGGGATTGTTTGAGAGTTCTCCGAGCTCTGCTTTCACCTTTCGAAGCTGTATCAACAGATTGTTCAACAGGTTCAGAAGGATTGCCACAACAGCTATTAACAAATACTTGTCAAATGGGATGGCATGCTGTTAAGACAAGCCCAATAGCAATGTATGGGACTTGAGTCTCACATTCGGAAAAGATACGATGTTATGAGCCTATGATGGGATTTACAATTTACATTCTGCATGAACTTCAGCTATACCACCACAACAGCTTTCGTAGTGCAGTTAGCAGCTTTTCAACCCTGAGTGAACATCGGGGTAGCAGAGCTAGGTGGTATGGTAGGATTCAATTACAACTTAGGGAAGAATGAAGGTATGGGTTTTGATGCGCGGCTTATATGGCCTTGAACTCTCACATAGCTTTTCTGTTATTGTGGTCCCTAGGTTTGTATCGGCTTCTCAGTACTCAAGGGAAACTTTATATACACATAATGCTTAAAGCTTAAAGTCGGGGATGAGAAATATTAAATCTTGCACTAAGCATGAGTTGATGTCGCTGGAATTTAGAAGGCCGCAGTATGTAACTAAAGCAAAATAAGGAATAGCTTTGTTTCCCTTTCATTTACTTACAGATAATTCAAATATTGCAATACCTATAAGAAAATAATATCCAAGTAGAATAGTGTAGTTAAATGGTGACCATGGTGCCACCATTCCGCCATTGAGTGGCAGATTTTTGGACAACCGCCATAGGCAATTTGTGAAGGAATGGCCGCCGTGGTGGCGCCATAGACCACAATGGCGTGTTTATATGGCGGACTTTTGGCCTTCGGCCGTGTTCTGCCATCAACAGCAATGGATGGAGCTCATATTTTTTCTATAAAAGATGCATCCTACTAAAAAGAAAATAAATGGTCATTTGCTGCAGAAAATATGATGCATGAGTTTTAGAACCTGAGAATCAAAAGTCAAACCACGGAAAAAGATAATAATAAATTTATAAATACCTCTTCATTGACCTCCCAATCCAAGAATGCTGGGTTCCTTACACAGTCAACCAGTAATTCAACCATTTGTGGAACATAGGTCTTTAGAGCATCAAATGTGTAACCCATTTGTTCCCGAGAGGCTGAAGCTCCTATGTTACCACCAATTGCTTCTACTTCCCTTACAATACGAAAGTGACTACGGTTAACTGTGCTCTTGAAAGCCATTCTTTCTAACAAGTGTGATGCCCCACTTGACAATGGTGTCTCATAGATGGAACCACAATCGAGATACAACCCAATTGAGGCTGCAGGGTTCTAATAAACAATCAGAATGAAACAAAGATAAAAAAATCAATAATATGCTACACGAGCAAGTCAAATGCATCATTCAATCTTAGTAGCAGTTTCATTTAACACACATTAAGTATCAACGCAAAAAATACTAGAAACAGACATACCTGCGAGGTCTCGGATGCTATTTTGAGTCCATTAGGAAGAGTTGTGATCTTGGTCTTACTTGGTTCAACATAATCTGGCAAAGGATCAGGAAGAACAACAGAACCAAGTGGTGTATCAAGAGGGGGAAGGGAACTCGAATGCTCTCCGGTAAGCCAGCTAAACAAACCACCAGATGAAACCTTTACAGCTACAGCACTTGAAGTAGCTAACCTAGTAGCTCCCAAGTTACCACCACGGCCCTAAATAACACAGATTCATTACACAACATGATAAAATAAAAACAACACCATTCACCACAACAACATGAATAAAACAAAAACCAATAGGAATAAATAAAAATCAATCAATAACATTAAAAAAGGAATCTAGGAAATTTCAGAATTAATTTCATATAATGAATATTAAAATGATGCTGAAAAATAACAGGTCCAATAATATTCTCTAACACACCCACTAAACTGATTCCTTAGAAAACCAATAAAGAAACAATTTTTCACAATCAAAATTGAATTTTGTTATCTGGGTAGGTTTCAAAAAACTGAAAAAATTTATGGTCCTAAACATGATTAATAATAATGATAATAACAAGAATAAAAGGGTTGAGATGAAGAAAATACCTTCAGATGTCTCTTGAGTGATGAAGCTGTTGCTCTATACATGACGGAAAAATGAAACCCTAAATCAAAATGAAGTGATTGGATTTGGTTGAAGTTTTTTGTATGTTGTTTGTGTGTGTACCGAGAAGCCTATGAAGCAGGGAAACACAAGCGAGAGAGAAGCACTTTCTTTTGGAAATGGTCAATTTTATTTATTTTTATTTCATAAAAAAAAAAAACATAAACTTGGGCCAGCCCATATTTTAAACAGGCAATAAACTCGATGCTTGTTGCTAAACACACCCCACCTCATTTAGTTATACGGCTGCATTTTCATAAATACCCTTTATTCACTTTTCAATTTATGATTCATATTTTTTTGAAATAAAATATACTCTATAGAGGAAATATTTACAGTTTATTTTTTAAAGTATTGCACCATAAACATTTAAAAAGAATATACCATACACTACAAAACGTTTATGAAACAATATGTATCATAAACTATTTTTTTTTTACTTCGCCCCTCCTTACAACCAAAAAGTAAATTACATTTTTTTTTACAATGTTTACTATAAATATATATTTACAATATACATCTTTTAAAAGTGTGCACCATGAAATAAAAGTTTATGGTAACATGTTTTTTTTAAATAAAAAATGGGTGTATAAACTTTAAGAGAATTGTATCGTAAATATTTTTTAAGCTAAATAGCATCCGTGGTCCCTTAACTTACTTTCAGTTAACGTTTTAGTCCTTTATTTTTTTTTCCTTTCCGATTTGATCCTTTATTTTAATTTTAAGTAACAATTTGATCCTTTATGTTTTAAAATGTCAACAATGTTATCTTTTTTTTTTTACAAAAATTCAAAAAATTCATCAAAATTTTCAACCAAAACCCATAAAATTATTTGTATTCTTCAATATAATACAAATTTCATCAAATTCGAAACTCAAGTTTTCAAATAAACTCATATTTCCATTTCTAACAATATCAAATAAAGAATGAAATTTGATGAAATTTTTTTATGGATTTATTTGAAGATTTGAGTTACGAATTTGATGAAATTTGTATTATATTAAAGAATATAATTAATTTTATGGGTTTTGGTTGAAAATTTTGATGTACTTTTTGAATTTTTATAAAGAGAAAGGATAATATTGTTGACATTTTAAAACATAAAGGATCATATTGTTACTTAAAATTAAAATAAAGGACCAAATCGGAAATAAATAAATAAATAAATAAATAAATAACTAAAACGTTAACTGAAATTATGTTAAAGGACCACAGGTGCTATTTAGCCTATTTTTTATCATTTCAAAATTTGTTAAACTGTCTTAACATTTTTTTTCTCGTAAGATTTTTCCATCCATTAGATATTGTGCACCATGGAAATAAAAGTTTATGGTACCATATTTTTTTTTAAAAAAATGTATCGTAAACATTTTCATCATTTCAAAATTGTATAAATAAACTGTCTAATATTTATTTTGTTTCTCATAAGATTTCTCATCCATTAGATGTTGTGATGGTCCGTTTACAAATAATCTTATGGAGGATAAAAATCATCCGTGGCCTTAAGGAATGCTAATGTAGATTTATTTATTTATTTTTTAAAATTCTAATGAAGTTATTGAACTAAATAGTATGCGACTAAACCAAAGTTATTATGTTATAATCACGTGAATCAAAGAAAATTTGTATGAATCTAGATGAATAACACCATATAATGGATATTTATATGAACAAAACTACTATTTTTTAAAGATATAAGTATATCTTTAATTTGAGATTTCTTTAAACCACAAACTTAGGAAAAGCATACTAGTAGTATCTATCATTTCATTTGGTACGTAACGTAAGCTATACATAAGTTACTCAGAAAATGTATATATTGATCTGCACAACACAGATACATTCAGTGTAACAATTCACTTGCTTCTTCTTGTCACATTGGGAAATATAGTGTTGATAACATCTTTCAGATTTCTGCAACCAACAACTCTGATCTTTTCTAAACCTTCACTTCCCAAAGCTTTTTCAGCTGCCTTTGGTACTATACACATTCTATAACCCAATTTCGCCACTGTGTGTACCCTTTTTTCCATTCTAGTAACCTGTTTCATATCATCACATAAATAACAATGAAACATTATTAATCAACAAAACAATAGTAAGGTAAGTTATGGATACATGCAATGTGCAATTCAATTCTGAAACCTTGGCCAGTTTTTTCTTTTTTAGAACTATGATTGAATAATTAAATCCCACAATAGAGTTCAATATTATCATTACAGCATAATCAGTAATTAGAAATCTGAACATGACATAAAAGACACAAACCTAACAGGAAAATGAGTCAATCTCAAATTAAAAGCTTTCATATCTGGGTACATGATGTAAAATATTAATGATTAAGGACTTCAATATTGTATTTGGCAGTTGGTACACTGTTATGCAACAGGAGACTATAAAATTGGCCTTTAATTAACAAATAAATAAATAATAAAGAACATGCTTACCATGCGAAGCTCGCCACCGAGACCAATTTCACCAATGAATGCAATGTCATTTGGAATAGGGAGCTCCAAGCAACTGGAAAAAGAAGGAAAAGACAACAAGCGCAGTAAATAAAATAAAGATTAAAATGTAGAATAGTATACTGTAGGAAAAAACAAAGTGCATGGGATGGTGGTCAACACTACAGTAACCCCCTATCCTCACACAATATAGACCAATGTCAAATAAGTAAGATTTTACGTCATTTGAAAAACATTTTTTAACACAAACCTGCTGCAAATTGCTGCTGCTATTGCAAGATCTCCGGCAGTCTCAGCCAGTGTCAATCCACTAACAACATTCAAAAACACAGCCTGATTGTAATAAAACCACCAAAATATAATATTATCAGTACAAGTATCGAGAATGAAAATATATTTTCCGGTCAAACTATTACGGCAAAAAAGGCAATGGACTTCATAGCTGTTTAAATAGTAAAGTAATGTGTTAAACAACTGTTCCAAAATGATAAGGTTAATTTAATTCACACAAAGTTTTGTTGGTAATTTCCAGATGAGGGTGATACGAAAGAGAAGCCAGATATTTGTTAGTCATCCATTTAATTCGCTTGAATTTATGTCGTTCTTGCAAGCCAAATATGTGATTGTTGAACTGGGACCGGGGTTCAACAAAAGAGGTGCGTACTTATTGATATTGCCTTATTTTGACATTAAATTTCCTTTATTATATTTCCATATTTTATCTATTTATTCAGAAGATTTAATTCTTTGAAAACTCCAATATTGACAAATCATCTGTATAATGATAAAATAAAACACAGGAAAAAACAAAAAAGTCAAAAGGATAGATCACATTTATAAATCGGCTTACATGTTCTTGGAGACGGAGACCGGCTTGCTTTATAAGAACCTGCAGTTCAAGGGACGGAAAGATGATCAAGGAACAACATCACACGTTTCATTTCAATGTAGTAAAGTATATTTTTAATAAAGAAAGTTTTACCCTCTCTTAAGACCCCTTTTCATTCATTTTACCGTTAAGAAGAGACTATTAAAGTATGAGCTTATAGTATGAAACCAGGGATAAGAATGTTAATAAAATCTTTGATAATAACTCACAGATATGATCATATCAGCTCTATTTGCTTGGATACCATTAAATTGCCTTGATCCTGTTGAACTAGAAAGACAAAGTGCCTACAAAGTACAATGTCAGAAGCATGCTCATAACATTGCAAGTGAAAAATGTGTGTTTCATATTTCTTAATGCATTTGAAATCAAAAGTTAAATGAGCTCCACGCCACGCACTGAAAATCTTAACAAGCAGATCAGAATACTTATAAGTATTTTGTTACGATGTCTAGCAACTTGCAAGATATCATGATTTTCAGTAAGGAAACACTCAATACAATGGAAGTACAAAAGGAAAATACCTGAATTTCAATAAGAAATGTTCTGGACCCATCCATTATTACAGCTACAGCTAGTCCAGCTAAAATATCTGAATCGAGGTCTTGCTCACTTAGAAACATTTCACTGGCATTTGAAACAGCCTCAAGTCCTGAATGTGACATCTCAAAAACTCCAAGCTGATACCAGTACAACAAGAGAAGAAAAAGCTGATGCCAGTTACAAACTATTTAAAATAAAGGAAGACATGTCAATGATATAATTATTGTGGCATACCTCATCTGTGGATCCAAATCGATTTTTCACAGCTCGAAGCATTCGATGGGAAGTGTACTTCTCTCCCTGAGCATTAATGTGAATCAGCATAGAGAAAATGCAATGATTTCAAAAAGTCAAATTTTAATGCAAGGTCTTACAAACAAAACTTCCTGATTTTAATGTTAAAGACATTGTAAAACTAATTTTGAAAAGGGAATGGGAAGAACCATGTTAATCAAACCAAATTTTTGAAGGTAATAAATAATATTATAGTGAACCACTTTTCTTTAATATATCTTTTGATCAATGAGAAGAATTGAGCATGTTCTGTGATCAAATGTCATAGTTTTTCCACTTCATCCAACCTCTTCTTTGCAATGTGTTGTGACTTTTTATTCGTACTTTCAAAAGAAAATTATTAATATTTTGCTTATAATTCATTTCAGAATGAGTATTATATATAAAGGGGTAAAGGAACCCAAGAAATATGCTAAGTAGTAGACAGTAGAAAATTTAACGATGAGCACAAATCAGCTTTACCAACTAGAAAGAAAGATGTAAGAAGGTACGAACTTCCATATACAAAACAACATCAACGATATGCTCCAAGACACGAGGTCCTGCTATGTCTCCAGATTTTGTCACATGTCCAATCTGAAAAAAAGAAAAATAAATAAATTGTGATCAAGAATGTGACAGCCATTATAACAGAAATGCACATAGACAATCCATAAATTAAATGCATACATATGAGCTTTGCTGTATTAAGCTCATATAGAGAATTGAAAAGTGTTCCAACATTTACAATAACAGTAAATGTAAATAAGTGTTGATTGAGTTTTGACTATGAGTGTTGCAGGATTGTCTTCCTTAAAAAAGTACACGGCATGAAAAATATGATGGTACATACATATATTTGTAAAAGATCCACTGCTTAAGTACAATTCAGCAAATCCATCTAAAAAAAGGTACATTCACATAATTGATAGACATGTGTATGCTCACCAATAGAACTGGGATGTTTGTTGTCTTTGCAAATCGCAGTAAAGCCGAAGTACATTCCTTCACCTGTTTCACACCAACTTCATGTCATAAACCATGGAACAAGCATTTCTTTTCACCATAAAAAAGGTATAGCTTATGCATTTTTTACAAACTTGGTAGAGGAGATAATTAAACCTGTGATATTCATCAATTTAAGTATGAACAATGCTTTGTCACATTAGATAGTAGAGTAAATTAACAAAACAAAAGATTTATACCAACATAAGGCTACTGTGATCGTTACTAGGATGATGCAAGCTAATATGGAAATTGAGCAGGATTGATTCTTTCCCACCTGCATAATCCCTCCAGGACTCCCCATTATTCCTTTCAAATAAACAGTTTGTACAGAATCAACAACTAGAGCCCCAGGCGAGAGATACTGAACTTTCTTCAATATGTCCTGACGCCATAAACATTTTTTCAAAAAAAAAGTATACCATTGTTTAGACTTCAGAATTATTTTCTACTCGAGACAATTACAAATTTGAGTCAAACCAACTTCTTGATTGTAATAACATATTTAAATCAACAAAATTCATGTAAAATAAGTAAAGTAATAATGTAGGAAAATGACAGAACCTCGATATCATTACTTGAATATAAATAAATATCTGATGCAATTGTTAGACGGTCTGCTCTGTTACCAATTTGCTCAACACTCTATCACATGAAAGATAAAAATAGAAATAAATACAAGCTACATCAAAGTATATATTAAAACAGACCGAAATAACACATGTAAACAATTAATTAAACTTCTTAAATTAAAAATTAGAAGACTCAATAAATGCAAACCTCTTCACCAGAGACATACACAACTGGAGATGCTTCACCATCTTTGTGCCCTTCTGCAATTAGTGCAGCAATCTTCCAATTCAAATGTTTACAATTAAAGCAACTATTAATTGGGGTTGACCAAGTCCACAAGAAAAAGTTAACCATCTAACTTTTAGATCCAGTTGTACCATCCCAAAATAATATTTAATAATTCATACCTGCAATAACAATGTACTCTTCCCAACACCAGGGTCGCCACCGACTAAAGTCAGTGAGCCTTCAAACCCGAAATCAGAAATGAAGTTAGCCATTAATACCCAATACACTTGTAGTGAGCCTTTTAATGAGCTTAAATTCAGAAAGACATCATAGTTTGTAGCTGGAAGCATTTATATGAAGATTAAAATATTGTAATCATGGGAAGAAAAAAGCACCATAAATAATATACCACAATATTAATCACTATAAGTAGCAACTCTATGAGCGAGTTACGCCAATTAAACATGGCCGAGCCAAAAAGTTTGTCTAATGATAAAGCATAAATAGCAGAAGAACCACATTTTATGAAAATAGATAAGAGTGGTCTGTACCAAATAATATATAACTTAAAAACAGTAAAACAAAACCCAAATCAAGAGACTGTGTTGTTATTAGACTTAGACACCCACATTGCATCATGCATCTGACAAATTTGAGTTGCAAAATCCGTCATACACAGAAACAAAAGCAAAAACAACCTCAATGTAAATGGTTTCTGGCATATTAATAAAGATAAGAAACTGGATTAAACCTGGTACAAGGCCACCACCAAGCACTCTGGAAACTTCATTTCCAAAAGGACCAGGCCTGAAATCAAAGCAAAGTACACAACATAAAAAGAAAGGCACCATATATACCTTCAGACTAGAAGTGCATAGAATATGTCCTTCAGAACTTTATCCAAATGGTAATAATCAATTTAAAATTAACTAAGAAAAGGATGAACTCAAAAGAATGGAACATTTGAATGACTAACACAAGTCTTGAAATACATAAAGTATATATTTGTGTCAAAGATGTAATCAAGATTGTGAAACTCAAGAGTCTACGAATCTACGTAGACTAGTGGAATGTCAATAGACCCAACTCCTAAAGTCATAAGAGTTTACTTACAACAAAAGTCATGTTTAAATTTTAAAACATCTACCATATTATCTAAACACAATTTAATGCTACATGCATAGTAAATATTCAACATTCTAACTTAGTAATAAAGAAAAAACCAATAACAAAATTGTTAGAACAACAAATCCAATTCTAAGGAAAACAGATAAATAAACAAACACAAGAACACAACAATTGATATGGAGTTCAGCCAATAATGCTACGTATCTAAAAGCAAGAGTAACTGTTGTACGTTTCTATTATGAAATACTTAGAGTTACATCATGCAAAACTATAATTAAAAAATACTAGAGCCTAGATTACAAGATTACTCTTGAACCTTGCCGAACCTTACTGCATAAGGACTTCGCCCCCACACCCCAACCCTCTTTGTCATAACCGAACAAACAAATGATCCAACCCCAAAGGGCAGACGCTCGAACCACTCCACACTTACTGGCAAATATAATTTGGATTTAAAGAAGATGTTGTTTTACATTGACAACCAATAAAATAATAATTCGTCACGTCAACAAAACATTAGATAATAGCCTTTGATTTAAAAAGTGTATAATATGATGTGGTAGATTGAATGGTTATGATTAGACAACAATGTAAAATTGTTTTACTCTGTCAATCCACTCACTACCTTTATACTCCTATAATTTACACTCAACAAAAATTTGAATATTCTGTAAGCAATCATTTAATTAAACTATTAACTAGATAAGGGAGAAAAAAAAATTATAGAAACAATTGAAATAAATGTAAGAAAGAGAACCTACAAAGGAATTCTCCAATGCAAATGATCAAGTCCTCTATTAACCTCAGACAATCTCAAAGGACGCAACTCACCATTCTGTTGAGGAAGCCAAGACCCCAAACCATCTTCCATAACCGAAAATCCAGTAACTTTAGCATTACTATCACTAGATTTGGCTTCACGAAACTCTTTCATAGTACCAGAAACACTACACGATCTACACACACCCCACCATTGTCCTGCACTGTACCCACAATTGCTACAAACCCAGTAGATTTTTTCTTTCCCTTTTTTCTTATTTCTTCCAAAGAAAACCCCATCGTTACTACTCTCAACTGGGTTCGCTCTTGAAGTAGGTTTTTCTGTTGGAAAGTTTTCAGCTTTATTGTTGTTTTGAGAAGAAGCGCGAGTTTGGGGATTGAATTGGTGTGTGTGAATGGGAAAAGTTGGATTTATTGGAAATGATTGGGTTGAAGGGAAACGAGAGACCCAAAACGAAAGCATTTGGGTTAATAATGGTTAGTGTTTGGCTGCATTAATGAGTATGAACATATGAACAGGGAGAAGAGCTTCCTGTGGTGGAATATGATTCCACTTTTTTTTTTCAAATTTAAATATTTTAAAACCCTAATTGGAAATAGAACATCTTTCAATTCCCAAATAATACACAATAATTAATTTGTTCACAAATTTCTCCATAAGTATTAGTTTGTATAGAAGTATTATCACACGTATATTATAAAAGTAGAAATATAAAATTGGTTAGATGGTTGAAGCATATGTCAGAACAAAGTGATAAAGAAGTCAATAATTTGATTTTTATTATCAATAATTCTAATAATTATTAACAATATTAATATAATATTGATTATTTAAAAAAAAATCATATTTTAGAAGTATCTAAAAAATTTAATTTTTTAAACATTATCACGTAAGTTTGAGGTATTTCTTAGGTACTTTTATATATAACTTTATATATATATATATATATATATATATATTGTATTTAAATTTTATTTTTTTAAAAATGTATTATCAAATACATTTGAGATGTTTGTGGAGACGTATTTTTTTTCAGTGCGACATGGATAGAATATAGTGAGAGAATCACATTTTTAAAATTATATGTTTACATATTTTTTATAGAGTAAATTTTTTTTTAAAAATACCTAGTTTTTTTAAACAAAAAACCCTCCTCTTTTTAAACAACTTTTTTCTTATAGCTTTTTTGCCGCAACTATGTTAAAATATATTTTTATTTATGCAAGAAAATATATAAATTTTTTGCTTTCAAGACAGACTATATTTTGTAAATTATGGTTACTATAGCTATGCATTAATGAATTTTTTAAATCATAGACAATGCATATTTACATTTACTCGAATGGACCAACTAGTTCAATTTAGTTTATAAAACACCGCAAGAAAGATATACAAGTATATATCGGAATTAGTCTCTAATATATCACTTTCTCTTCTATTTATACTTTTTCCTACATACAATATAAGTCATTTTTACCGTAAAATATTATCTTATTTTATATGTTATTTTACGGTGTCAATGAAATATTATTATTGTTTTTTCTAATATATTCTTATAATTTATTACTCTTTTTTTCAATTCTTTTAATATCTCTTTTAATAATATTAATGATGTAATTTTGTAAAGTAAATCATAATTTATGTTTTTTCTATAAAATTAACTACATTTATTAATTTATGTGGCATTAGTTAAAGTCTTTTTTTATTTGTAAATAAAATAATAAA
>JBBPBO010001985.1:71330581-71341136 GCA_037974295.1 Cicer cuneatum | reverse complement strand
TGTAATTGATTAACTAAAAAGTTAATATTACATAACTTCCATTTTAGCCACAAAACTATTTATATATTTTCTATGAAAATATGAAATATTCTCAACATCTTTCCAATTGTTTCCTTATTCAATTATTCTCTAGATCAATATTTGTATCAAAACTTTACTCTATCCATTTATATTAAAATTATTTTAGAAATATTTATACATAAGATAAACACATTAAATTCATTATTTAGTGTGTGAAAAAAAACAAAAAATTTAATTTATATACACGATTAATATAAAAAAAATTACATTGTAATCAATAACAACTATTAAATCATAAATAATATTTCATTTTTTCCATAACTACTTATAAAATTACCGATATAATTAATTATGATTTATAATCCGTATAAATTTTTTTATAGTATCCATGCATGAAAATTAAATTAAAAAGTAAAATGAGTTTATAGAAAGAGACTGAGGAACAATGTTGATTCGGATATAAACTATTGATTAGGGTTCACAAGTTCAATCCAAACAAGTGGAGTAATGAAAGCGTCGTATAACTATAAAAGGAAAGCCACTTAATGGTACATTTAACACATTCATCTAACTCAATACGTTGTCCCTCATTTGTCCTTTGATTCATTTGCATTTATATATACGCTATCGTGTTCATTGCATATTCATAATCAATTACGTATACTTACTAACAAAAAAAAATTAAAATTGAATAATTATATTTAGATTTTTTGACTAAATTATGTCCATAATTTAGAGTTTAGGCCTAAAATTAAAGCTTCACTAGGACTTTTTTTAGTCAAACCTCACTAGAATTAATCCTTAGATCAACTATTATAGGTGTGAAACAATGTAAATATATTTGTAAATATAAAATAATGCGGGTGATTGACTTGCATGTTTGTAAATAAAAAATAATGTAGGTGATTGACTTAATATGTCAATATAATTGAGATGTTAAATTAATCGAACAATAATTTTGTAATATATTTTTTTCTGAGATATAAATACGTAATAAAATAGTACAATATTTTACACACCTCTTTTTTTTCCAAAAGATTTATTGTTAAAGAAAATAAAATCGACGTTACATTTTTTCATGATTTGGGTTAGTGCAATGGAGGCCTTCAATTGCGAGGTCCCTTCCACCCAAAATGTAAAATAACATTTTTTTTAGGTATTTTTTTTTTAATTTAAAAAAATTAATATATAAATTGTATTCTATCATATCACAATTATAGAAATAATTTTGTAATTTTAAATTTAATTCATATGATATGTTATGTTATAATTGATGAAACCAAACCGGAATATTGAGAAGACACTTGATTAAGCATTAACTATTTTTGATCTAATAACATAAATTAGCTCCATAATTAAACACCTAAGATGGATAATTCCATTTTACAAATTATTCATCTTGTGTTTCACCTTCTAACATGATCCACTTTCATAATTTCACAATTTACGTAATCATTGTGTGGTGTTTGTTGGTAAACACGTTTACATTTTTTTTAATCTTTTTGTTCTTTGAAAGGGACAATCATTTACGCAGCAATTGAAACTGTTACCAAAACACAACATCATAATAATAACGCAATGCTTCTTTTCACTCCTTTTAAATTCAGGTACAACCCAAATTTGATCATGGCCCTATAAATATAAAGTTTCATATATTTTTCTCTCTCTTCAATTCAACATCATGAAATAGAGATTAGAGAGGTAGCTTGATTTGGTTCAGTTTTTTTTTTTATGCATATGTTCATCTACGTTGGATTTTAACTTTTAAAAAGGTATTTTACTTCCTTATTATTATTTTTTTAATTCTAGAAAATTTGATTTATTTTTTTTTTTGCATGTTAATGGTGGATCATGATCTTTTTATTTGTTTTTTGTTGTATACTATTTTTCTTATAAAATAAATCTAACATGGTAGGTTTGTATGATTTAGTCTAACATGGTGCATGTATGCAAATTTAAATTTAATTGTTTCTGATTTTTTGGTTGTGTTGGAATTTTTGTGATGAATTTGTAGGGCATGGACCAGAAATTGGTCTTGTGTTTTCTTCATGAGAATGAAAAGGATTTGATAAGTAATCTTTCACTATATAATAATATTAATGGAGAAAAGAATAGTTAGAAGGTTTTTTAATGTGATGGTGAGAGAAGAGAAAGGTATGAAGCCTATTCTACTCAAATGTGGTTTGGCTTTGGCTCTTACATTTGCTGGTTTTCTCTACTCTCACTTTAGAACTAGAAGGATCAAGCCTTCAGCTGCTAATTCCTCCAAAGGGCATCCTTCAGGTTTGTTTCTTAATTTCCTATGAAGCACGGACAGTCACACTGATAATAATTTGAAAAAATAATTTAATTGAATGTAATTATAGTGTCGGTTTCGAGTCACATGTCGGACAAGGAACATGCCTTCGATAACAGGTGTCTTGTCGGTGCTACAGAGTTAATTTCTTCATCATATCAAGATTTATCTGGTTTTAGTTTTTGTTATTTTATCCTTTTGAATGATGAATCTTTTGCGATATTTTGTATGTATGATGAAGGTAATTCAGGAGGTATAAGAACAGCATCAAGGTCTTGCAACAATCTTTCAGAAGGATATAATTTGGATTCCGTAAGTTACATAAGAAGATAGTATCTTTTTGATTGTTTTTTTATTGTCTAGAATTCCAAATAGTAGATACTATTGATTTAATTATCATCTTGTAGTATTGTTGATAAATTGTAATTTAGAAGCTTAATATTATGAATCTGACGAATTGATATAATTTATAAGCTTAATATTATGAATTGTTGGGTGTGATTCATAGTTAGTGATAAGTTGACAGATCACTCGGTTCCAACGATAGTTGGGTTGCAGGGCTAAGCCCCCCTAAGTATAGTTCGGAGCTAATGTTGTAAATTGAACCATAATATTTAAACACAAGTTGTAATATATAATCTTAAACTTGAATCATAATAGATAGGTACGGCCTATGAAGCACAAATACTCACATGTTGACCCCGATAGTAATTTGAGAAAATAAATTAATTGAATGTAACAAAGGTGTCAGGGTCGTGTCGGACACCGGAACACGCCTTTGATCAGAGGTGTGGGTGCTACATAGGGTACTGCCGTTGCTGTGCAGTCGAAGACGTAGACTCAATTAGCCGAACTTTGTGATCAAATTTCATGATTTTTGTTTGCCTTTTTTGTATCTAATTTCTTTTGAATCGAGGTCTGTGTTCTTACGGTTCTTGTATACCAGGAAGAAACATGCATGAACAAGGTGGTTGGTAGAAATTCTCCAATCGGTGTCTCTCCAAGAATAAAACAAACAGGAGAGAAAGATGAGTTCATCCCCCTCCCTGAATTCAATGAATCAGACTTTGGAGCCAGTAGTACTGTTGCAGGAAATTCTTGTAAAAAAGATGTAGAAACACCAAGGTCAAGAGTAGAATCACCTGCAGCATATGCAAGTCCTGAAAAAGATGACTATGAGCAAGAGGTAAGGCAACTTAGGAACATGATAAGAATGCTTCAAGAGAGGGAAAGAAGTCTTGAGGTTCAACTTCTTGAATACTGTGGCTTAAGAGAACAAGAAACTCTTGTAATGGAGCTTCAAAACAGGTTGAAGATAAGCAATATGGAAGCTAAGATGTTCAATCTAAAAATTGTGACATTACAGTCTGATAATAGGAGATTAGAGGCACAGGTTTCTGGTCATGCAAAAGTGTTGGCTGAACTTGAGGCTGCAAAAACAAAAGTGAAATTTCTGAAGAGGAAAATTAGGTATGAAGC
Organism: Cicer cuneatum; assembly: GCA_037974295.1. NCBI lineage: Eukaryota > Viridiplantae > Streptophyta > Magnoliopsida > Fabales > Fabaceae > Cicer > Cicer cuneatum. The sequence continues at coordinate 71,337,340 of JBBPBO010001985.1, read as the reverse complement.
TGAACAGAATAGGGACCATATAATGAATCTTAAACAAAAAGTTTCCAAGTTGCAGGAAATTGAATGCAAATCTGCTGCTTGTGATGAAGAAATTCAAATGAAGCTACAAAGGCTTAATGATCTTGAAGCTGAGGTTGAACAGTGGAGGAAATCTAATTTGAGATTGCAGAAGGATAATTCTGACTTAGCTAGAAGATTGGATTCTACTCAAATCCTTGCAAATGCTGTTCTTGAAGATCCAGAAGTAATAACATCATAATCACCAATCTACTCTCTTACTTAAATATTTCATCTGTCTCGTATTAATTGTCACGTTTGAAATATATACTTTTCTAATAATATTTGTCATTATAGATATAGCCTTACTTATCATATATCAATCTACGTAACTACTCCATTAAATATTATTAATAAGGATATTTTAGACAATAAAACTCATTTTATAATAGAAATTAGTACACTTAACGATTTCCTTAAACGACAATTAATATCAGATGAAGAGAAACTCAAATTCACCTTTTGTTTTGTGAATGCAGGCAGATGCTCTAAGGGAAGAAAGCAACCGTCTTAGGCGAGAAAACGAGGGCTTGATGAAAGAAATTGAGCAACTACAAGCTGATAGATGCACAGACGTTGAAGAGCTAGTTTATTTAAGGTGGATAAATGCTTGTTTGAGACATGAATTAAGACATTATCAACCTCCAACTGGTAAAACAGTTGCAAGGGACTTAAGCAAAAGCTTAAGTCCCTCTTCTGAGAAGAAAGCTAAACAGCTTATACTTGACTATGCAAATAATGGTGAAGGGAGAACTAGCATTTCTGATTTTGAATCTGATCAATGGTCCTCTTCACAAGCTTCTTATATAACAGATGGTGGGGAGTGTGATGAATATTCTCCTCTTGGTAATCCCTCGAACGCACGAGATGTACGAGTCAATACGACAAACAAGTCTAAGATATTTGGAAAACTTATGAAGCTTATGAGAGGCAAAGACAGCAGTAGTAATCAACAAAATGGTAGAGTAACATCTTTAGAAAAATTTGGTTCAAGAGAAGATAGCATTAGTAACTCATCACATTTTAGTTTGAGTATGTCGGCTCGACATGATGCTGGAGCTGAGGGTCTTAGGAGTGAGTATGAAACTCCGACCGATATGTCTAGAACTTCTCTTGATTTCAACAGAACCTTGAGTTTGAAGGAAGAGAGTAGAAGAAACTCAGATGTTGGAAGCTCAAGGAATTTCAATCCAAGCAAAAGTGGTTCAGGAGATTTGAAAATTACTTCTCATTCTTTCTCAGATTCTTATAGTGCAGAGAAAGCTAATTTGATCAAATATGCTGAAGCTTTAAAAGAATCTAGTGGAACTCCCAAACATGTACATAGAAGAGCAGCATCATACAGTTCTTTTTAATTTAATAGCTATATAGAACAATTATACTCAACCTTTTTCCACTGTGAATATTGCAGGTTTAGCAGTAGCCAAACTTGATATATATATATATATATATATATATATATATATATATATATATATATATCATATAGCAGGTTTTTTATTCAAGTGTAATAAATAAGGATGCATTTGAAATCAGTTTGTAAGCATTCATAAACAATAATTCAGTTCAGAGTTTTGCAATACTTGCTTCTCTACTATTGGTAGTTTTTTAAGATTAATTTTATTGTATAATATTGTTTACAACTTTTTATCTGTCTAGCTACCCTTTGACCAGATTCTTTGCAAAATGTTCAATTTTTTGTTTTGTCTCTAGACCACTCAATCTGGTGAGACATATTGGAAGGTGAAACCAACTACAATTTCATCATAACTCTTTTTTGTCTCTAGAGTTGCAAAAACCTTGCCTCAAAAAAAGACTTGCAAAATTTTAATCAAATTTGTCCTTATGTTGGTTTTTGCATGGGCTAGAATGACATTAAGTTGGTAATATTAGGGTTGAACTTGAAATTAAGTAAATAATGTCATAATACATTTGATAACAGATTTACAATTCCATATATCATTTTAAAATATTGATACAACTATACAATTCCAAATACAAACTTCCATATTTATTCTAGTGCTATTCTAGCAATTTCCTGTTACTTTTATTTTATATACTTGTAAGGAAATAGTCATACCCTTGTGGATCTGATTAAATATCCTCTATCATAAATTTTATTTCCATATATGGTGATTATCCAATCACTATAAGCCTGAATTTGACTTCTCCATAATTGCATTTCATATGTGGTAGTCCAAAACTAACTACCAAAAATAGAACAATAGATTTATAAATAATCAACTGTAACTTTTGTATTATAAAATATTTTACAAACAAGTTGATCTGAAATTTCTCACAATATATATTCTTTTGTAAATAGATAATTTTATCTCACAATATATATAAAATACATATAAATATAAAATAATATTCTTTTAGCACCATCCTTTAAAACAAGAAACTTTTGTAATGTGTAGTTGTACTTGTACATAACAACATTTAGCAATAGATAAATTATCAGGAGTCCAATTCCTTATCCAATAAGATCTATGCCTTGTAGAAGTAAAGAATCAGCTAGAATTTGGTTTGCAGCTTGTGAAGGATGAACACTGTCCCAAAACACATATTGAGTTGCATTAGAACAAGTTCCTATTGATTTTGGATTGCACAACAAGGATGTTGTTTCAACAGTTCCTGTTCCACAACAACCTCTTCCTGCCTCAGCAAAACCTATATATAAGAAAGGTTAGAAAAAATTAAAGAACATCATGATCTTGTCATTCTATTGAGAAAAATACTACTGCTTAAAAGTCACCCGAAAATGTAACGACAACCGACACTGTTTGAAAGTATAAGTTTACAGATTTTGCTTGTCTTTACGATTGAAACGGTGACCTGATTAGTGTTGGTTCGACGAGTTCAATTTTGAGGGATACTTTCGTTGTCTATTGTTTTTATTGAACTAAGATCGATCAAGTCATTGTCTCAATCGTAAAGACACTTAAATTAACTTATACTTCCGAGAAATATTGTTGATCACCGTTAAAATTTTGGATAACTTTTAAGTATCGGTCTAGAATGGATGAACCAGTTGGTCCACCATAGCATTAGCCTTATGTTGAATGATGTATTTAAGTGAAAAAAAGGTGTTGTGTACCAAAATTTGAAGGGTTTTGAACAAGGTCATAGAGAGGTTTGTAAATATCAAAAATCACAATCTTAAGACCAGGAAGTTGCTTTTGAAGATTTGATGCAGCTGATTTGACTTTCTTGTTAAATCCTTGAGCATCAGTGTTGATTCTTGAGACACAACCATTTTCATGGAAACCAAATAAAGTCCTTGCAGCAGGTAGGCATCCCAATGGTGGAAGTGAAGTCACTCCAATTCTCCTAGCTCCCAATCCATACAAGTCCTGTGTGCCAACAAAGAATCAATATTAGGTTCTGCATGAATTGACTTATTTGAACTGATTTATTGATATAAGCACTTGTGACACTATGAGAGTTTATGACATATTCATAAACTCTTTTCAATTTGTTTCTATAAATTATTTAAGATGAAACAACTTATAACTTTTATTAAAACAATTTAACTTTATTTTAATCTTTGTTACAAGAATATCTTAAATATACATACTTGAGACTCCATTTGGCCTGACTTATATTTTACTTCTCTTCTCATTAAAAGAAGAAGTCAGGTCAAACAGTAGGTTTAAAAAGATCTTAATTAAATGAAGAATTTAACTTTCATGTATAAAAACTAGATATAAAGAATTTTTCAAAAAGTAGTTCATAAGAGCTTTTCAAATCAAGTAGAGATTTTTGATAATTATTTAAATAAAAATCCAATTATCCTATTAAAAAAATTATTTTAAGTTAAACAAAAACAATAATTACCAAACAAACAACTTTAACTTTATTCCTAAAGCTTGTTTTAAACTTTAATTTCAGAATAGCTTTTAATGTCAAAATAAGTCAAACTAACATAGCATAATATAATAAGTGTTTATGCCATAAACATTTAATGAAATAAGAAGAACAGAATACCTTAACAAAGCTTGAGAAAGAATCTAGTAGGTAAGATGAATACTGATCAACAGTGAGTACTTTGTTAATCCAAGGATTGACATAATAATTTTGTACAAAGTCACTGCTGCCAGCACTCAATATGTACAATGCATCCTTGATTATTGATGCAGCTTTTTTACTCCCAGCAACTTTGACCAACTTGCCTTGATATTCCTTGTAATACTCTAACTGTTGTGACAATGGAATTGCATGCTGCCAATAGGAAAAATGAAAAATAAAACATTTTCTTCATATTTATGTATAAATTTATAGAGATTATTTACATGATGTAATTTCGTCTCAAACTTACATTTAAATAAGCAGCCTTTTCATCATAACCAGATGCAGCAGAAGCAAAGTTTGCTCCAATAAGTAGGTTCTTCCCTGAAGCTTGTGGACTAAGATATGCAGGTGCAAAACTCTTAAAACCAAGTGTTTCAGCTGCAAAAAAAAATAAAGTTTTTAATTAAACATTACTAAAATTTTATCTAAAACTAATACTATTTCAATAAATATTAAATCGATTGATTTTATTATCAATAAGAAAATAAGTATTACACGAAATCGATTACATCAAAATAATTTTATATTCTAAAATGTCTACAAAATAACTTTTAATAAAATTTTAATAATTTTACTAAAATACTACTATAAGCTATAAAAGGTCCCATTTTAATATCCGTCTTAGGCCTTCTTATGTATAGGGTCGGCCCTGATGCTTGAAGGGTTTGGAGCCTCTCCATCTCCTTTAACAAAATCTCAGTTGTTGGATTAACCTAATAGTCGAGAACGTTGATTTGTCGACCGCTAGTTTAGTCCAACATTGTGAGGCAGGAGGGGTCATAAAGGACAAAACTACATCTAATCTTATGTTAAATGCATTTACCTGTAATATCAGTAGCTAATTTTCCATTGCAAAACCTGCCAGTAGGTTGTTTATTAACAAAGTCTCTACCATAAGGAGGGTAATTAGCCTTGAAAAGAGTAGGAAGATAATCGTTATTCCCTACATCAACAGCAGAGTCACCAAATGTTATGATTGCTGGTACAAGGAGGGTACTGTCTTGTGCATAGCTACCACAAGTTAGGAACAAAGATAGAAAGAGTAAAACAAGTGTTTCTTTGCTATTCATGATCATTTTGGAGACTTGAGAGTTTCTTCTGTGTATTATGAGTATATATTGTAACTGAAAATGACACTTATTATAGGAGGATGGAAGTTGCTTAAGTTAGGCATAGACATTAAATGACAACGTGTAGAGTGGTTACATGTGCTTAACACTCCACATATATATATATATACTCTCTTTTTTTTTCATCCTTTTGCCAAATTAACAATACGAAAAAAATGCACATAATACAACTACTTTGTATCCTCCTAATTAGATATTTGAATTAATCAATAATCCACAAAAAAAAAGTATAGATTATGACTTTGTTTTGGTTTCATTTACTAAAGTGGAGCTAGGTAGTTGAAAATGTGTGAAGGAGGTAGTATAGCTTAGCAATTAGTAGTTTGGTATAAGAATAATGATGGAGAGAAGAGCATGTGCATGAGTTATTGCGGTTGTTGCATACAAAATTTTGGATACGTACTAGCTCATGTTGCCGTATGCAGTGCAGAGTATATATAAGTCAAGATATAATGAATAATAACTAGATTTGGACCTGTCTAACACATCTTTGTAAAATCAATTGATATCTTTATTCAATCTGAAATTTAGATGTTTTTTAATGCACCGTCTCTTGTGTTGAAAATAATATATAAAGAAATTTAAATATCACTGTCACAATGTAAGAACATAACGTGAAATTTTAAAATTAGAAAAGAAAAAAATAATGACCGTTGAATAATAAAAATTAGAGAAAAATACTACTACAATTTTTTTAATAAAAAATAGTTCGACTTTTTCTCAAACATTTCATGATTTTGGTACATCTACCGTCTTCAATTACTAAGGATTCAATATTTATAGAATGAATCAAAACTCTGATATTAGATGTTGGTTGAAAACCGTCGTAAATAAATTTAAATAACATAATTATAACACTTTGAATATAACATAAAAGTTCCAAAACATGTGGTTGTCTAATAACAATCAAATAATTACCTTATTTGAATTTTTCTACTACATATATACTTATATGAAACACTTCATGAATACGGTACACCTACGGTCTCTAAAATAAATATCTAAACTACATGCAGCAACAATCTAACACAAGAGTATAAGATAAAAAAAAAAAAAAATGTGATATAAACTTAAAGTGCTTTTGGTATATCTTGTAATTAAGGTCGTCTTAAACATTTTAGATACTATGTTATAATTTTAAAAATTGGACTCGTAATGAAAAGAAATTGCAATTTTAATAATTAAATAACAATAAAATAAATTTTGATACCTGTAAAAAAATCTCAATTTTTTAGTCTAAAAAATAATATAGTCTCTATAAAATCAAAATAGATAATAGAAGTAAATAAAAAAAATTTATAAACTAAACTTAAAAAATAGTAATTTTATAGGAATTAAAAATAAATTTAATCTAAAAAACAATTGAAACTCTCACTAATTAGAGAGCTTGTACTATTGAGTTAGTCTTACTTGTAATCAAGAACTATAACACACATATATTTATATATATAAAATATTTAAGAAACACTTTTATATTTTAGATTTTAAAAATTATTTT
>JBBPBO010001985.1:71319718-71329977 GCA_037974295.1 Cicer cuneatum | reverse complement strand
TTGTTTTATAAATTTGATTTTAAAAATTGTTTTAAACAATAGAATTAAAAAAAAAAACTTGTTTGAGATATTTGTTTTTAAAAACAGTTTTAGATATGAGAAAAAAATAAAACCTATTTGATAATCTAAATTTTTAAAACAGATTAATAGTAATAAGCAACCGAAATTGATATACTCTGGTATCATGTTTTTATATTTAATCTAATTTATCATTAGAAATTGAACCATTGTTTTATAATTGTTTGATTTGAAACTAAGACAACTTTTTTTTATAAAAAAAAACAACTAAGACAAAAAATTTATCCAAACGATGATTCAACCAAATTGTTTTTTAATTCCAAATATAAACCAATAATAACAATCTAAATATATTAATTAAATCATTAATCTTTGTCGCAACATCATCAGACAATTGTAAATCATATTGTCTCTCATTGATTTTGTTTATTTGCTCTTATCTTTAGAGATAATCTTCAAATAAACACTATTGTATTGTTTCTTGCTTCACCATTTTCTTTCTTACACTATATAAAAAATCTTATTAAAAAAATAGTTCTAACTTTAACAGACTTCTTTGTAGTAACACTAGCGTAACAACAATAATCAAACAGCCTTCACTTATGGAAGAAATCAAACAATAACAAACCATCTTTAACAAAAATGAATATATCAAACTTAATAAATTATAGACTTAAACGTAGTTTTTTGTTCGGTCTATAATTTTAATTCCCATATTATATTCCATAATTTTAATCCTTTATTTCTTAAAATTCAGACATTTAATCCTTATCTCAATTTAACTCTCAATTTTATAGAATTGACAATTTAATAAGATGATGCGGCAACATGTCATATTAAATTTAGTTAGTTATTTTATGTATTTATAATAAAACTAGACTTATTTAATTTAGATTTTAAAAATTAAAAAAAAAATAAAAAATTGAAAAATCAGACTATGATATTCCGAAAGAACAATTGAAGAACTGAATTAACTATGAGGCTGTGAATCTTACCCAGTCAAAAATTTCCAGCAAACCTAAACACAAGAACAAAATCATAACCTTGTCCACATTATTATTCTCTTCCAGATACTACAAAATGCACTCCATTGAAACTCAAATTCCTTTCAATAAAAAACCCTTCTCAACATGAAGTTGAATATTCGTTCTTTGAATATGCATTTTCAATTTTGGTTTAAACTAAAATTTTAGCTTTTATTTTTTTAATTTGTTTTATTTTTAAAATCTAAATTAAATAAATATGATTTTATTATAAATACATAAAATAATTAAAAATGCAAGTTTAATATAACATGTTAAACTCATCATCTTAAATTGCCACTTCAGCAAAATTGAGAATCAAATTGAGGAAATAACCAAATGTCTGAATTTTTTAAGAAATAGAAGAAATTAAAATTGCAGAGAAAAGACAAAAGAGAATAAACTTATTTCCCAACCATCTAGTACTGAAACTATAAGTGGCTATGGTGTTGCCTTTAAGCAAATAGGGATTTAAATTTAATTCCATTGTTTTGTGACTCCACATGGGCCAAGCCCATTAATCTTATTCTTTTTTATAATAATAATAGTAGTAACTAGTGAGTCCCACTTGAGATTTAACCCATATATAAAAATATCAAATGCTAATTTTTTTAGAAATTAATCTATTATCGAAATTCATCTTATATTCGTTGAATAAAATATTTAATAAATTTCTTCAACATAATAATTCTCATATAAAATGAGGTTCTTCCTTTGTACAAGTGTCAATAAATAATTATAATAATTTTGCAATATACATTCTCTATGTTGCTAGTTACACCCTCTTACTTTTAATGAAAAGACTAAATTATTGTTAATATTAAAACAAAAATGGACATGATCAAATTATTCTTTAACATTAAATAAAAATAGACTTCCTGAACCCCATCATTCCTCATATTCACATTAACGACTACTATCATACTCTTGTTAAAATTATAGACAAAATACATTCTTTAGTCTTTTAAGTTACACGAAAATATTTGATTGATCTTTGTAAAAATTGAAATATTTTTAGTGTTAACCTCATTTCAATTATATCATATTAAAACTGTAACTATGAGTGTTATTATCATATCATATTAAAAAACATAATAAATTTTCATTGATTTCATGATATATATTAAGAGAATTTTACATTTAATTTTAAAAACATTAAAATATATTTCACTTAAATTCTCTCTTGCTTAATTATTTTTCTAAAAATCGATTGAGGATTTATGTTCTTATAATTATTGCAATCAAAACCCTTTAAGAATTACGTGAGTTTATTGAAAAAATTGAAAGAATTTTGAGTTTCTATTTCACTAATTTAAAATTAGGATCATCGATGTAATCATTTACAAATTTAAAAAAAGAACTTGACGCCAAAAGAATTATAAAGGACTAATTTGTTAAAAAAAAAAGATAAATAATTAATTTGTTGTTATTGTGTAACTTAAAGGACTATCTGATATATTTTATCTAAATTATAAGGTTGGACTTTCATTCAAATATTTGGAATTACCAATAGGTGCAAATGCAAGAAGAGGTTACAATGGTGGCAACAATAAGAAGAAGAAGATTGTCCTCTTGGAAGAACATAAATCTATCACTAGTGTAGTTCTTATCAAATTAGTCTTGTATATTAGTTCTCATTTTTCAAAGCTCCATCAAATATAATTCATCTTATAGAATATTTTACTTAAGATGATTTTATGACTAAAGAGACAAGGAAACTACATTGGATCAATTGGGATAAAAAGTGTGGAGAAATGTGGTTAGGTACTAAGAACTTGTGAGCAATAATTATCTGATGGAACCTTGAAAAAAAGAGAGATAATACAATAATGTTACCAATGATTTTGTTGATGTGTTGAAGGTAATGAACTTATACCATTTTGGATAATAACTACTATTTGATACAGAATCTTGACTGAAAATATTAATTCATACAAGAATTCTCAACCATCAAAGCATATAAATCTTATCCAAGATACTTGCAACTTAATAGCTTATTCCCTCTACTTCATATACTAAACTAATTATCTTGCTAAATATTTGTCAACTTCAAGGCTCCAATATCTCACCACTTGAGTTTTGCAGGGAAGTACTGCAAACAAACAAAGATGCATTAGTATAAACTTTAAACTAGGAAAATCATCGTTCTATTTTATTTTTTAATTCCATTATCAAAAAGTGGCTATAGCATCGATTTAGTATAACAAAATTTGAACAAAATGCATATACTATAGCAGAATTTGAATAAAATATTAATTTTTTCGCGATATGCTATTGACAACACTGATGAAAAGAAAAGAATATCGAAACTTTCTAGAGGTGCTGACCTTTTTGATGAGGGAGAGATAGTACGGTTTCACTTCTTCAACATCAACTCGAACTTTGCTCTTGCTATAAAGGTCAAATTTGCTGCAAATGATTGAATGAAGAGGAAAATTAAAGTTAAAAAGATAATATTAACCAATCTTTTCTTTGAAAACTTCATAAATAATCATCATCATGTAATGTTACTTGAAAACATGGAGCCATTTTAGATTCTCTACATCCTCATCATTCATCAAGTGTTTATAGGCTCCTTCTCTATGTAAGGCTGCAAAACAAATTATTGAATTAAATAAGATAACAAATACACCATTGATTGGTTATGAACTTTTAGTGTTAATTTTTTATCAAGGTAATTTTTACTTCTAACTTGAACTTACCATAGAATGAATGGTATCTTATAATGAACAAAGCAGGTGAAGGCAGAGTAGTATTGTTCTCCTTTGCCACCTTAATACAATACCAAAATTTTAGAGCTTTATTTAAAAATTAATATCATTAAATATCTAACATTAGGGGAAAAAAATAACTTGGATTTTCAAAGGACTTACTAGATACATGTAATCATCATGTCCCCATGACATCATGACATTGTTAAGTCCACATTTCTCAGAGTAAATCCCATATCTAGTATTGTATGCAGAGTTGTAATAGTCTGGATTTTCCTTAAAATACTGAAGTGGAAAAAAGTTACATATGTTAGATGTTTAATTTTCATAATTTGTTTTTTTTTTTATTCTCTATCCAAATAGAAATTAAGTAAAAAACATTACCTTGTGGTGAACAATAGATTCATCAAATCTACAACCAACTGGGTATGTGTCACCTATACAAATATAGAAAACATTAGAGAGCATAATTTCAACTAGAAATTGACAACACCAAAAATATTGCAAGTTATGTATAGCCTTTCAAATCAAAGTATCAATGTTTCAAACACTTAGTTCAATTGGTGAGTCGAGGGACACTAAATGATTATTTACTAAAAGACCTAAAGTTAGAATCCGGAAATTAACATCACACTTAGAAAAAGATGTTTAAAGTGTGGTCCCATAGCAGTGACTTGATAACAAGTGACTCAACGTATTTTGAATAGACTTTAATACCATCTTAGAATTTGAGTTTGACCAAACTCAACCCAACTTGCAACTCTTTAACAATATATAAAACTGAAATTGAAATATAACACTTACCTACAACAGCCCATTGAGGAAGTCCTCCAAAACTAGGTAGAAGAAGCACTTTGCCAAGATCTGCATTGACTCAAATTGGTTAAATATTATATAAATTTAGTTAATATATTAGATCTTCTATTTCAAAACATTTCATGTTAAACCCAACAAAATAATTATTATAGTAAAATAATTTTCATCGTCGACACATCACAATCATTTATATACGTGATTCTATAGTAAAATCATTTATATACGTGATTCTATAGTAAAAGTCAAACATCTCTAATGATCTTATAATTGTGATTGACTGAAATTGTAAAAACTTTTTACCCTAACATTGTATATGAATTAAATTAAAAAATAAGTCTTTAATTGAATGAAGTGATAAAGAGCAATGCAATTTAAAAGGGTGATTAAAAAGTATAGAAACTACCATGGATAAGACCAGTTAAGTGCAACCAATCTTCATTTGGGTACTCTTTTCTTATAGCTTCAGCTGTTTGTAGCAAGTGTTCAATTTGTGGTTCATCCAAATCAGGGTCGCTCTCATCCACCACTTCATTAAGAAGTTCACAACATTCCCATATGCTCATCTCTACTCTATTCAATTTTCCATATTCCTCTCTCATTTTCTTCACCTGTATATGATATATATAATCATCATATTAATATCATTACTCATTCCTTTATAATTTTAATACTATGCTAATTGCTAGTGCAAATGTGTTGTACTAGTACTGAGATTCCTTGCAATGCACGTAGAAAAATTTGTTGAAATAATTTATTTTGTTTAAGAATAAATTACAGTATCGAATTAGACATAAATTAAATTTGTGTATGCTTACAAAATCAAAGGATTGGTAAATGTGGTTTTTTCTGTAGAAGTTCTCCACTCCTTCTCGCCTCTCACTTTCAGCATCATAATTCCTGATAATTAACAATTGGGAGAATCAAATAAGATTTTATATGTAATTTTTTATTTTTTAGGTAGATATGTAAAATATATTTTGAGACTAATAACACTAACATAGCTAAATAAGTTGTACCAATTTTAAAAATTATTGCAACTTTATTATTAATAATTCATAATAGTTGTAATGTATAGTAAAAATAATTATAAGATGGTTAAGCATGGTATATTATTTTTGGAATGAGACTCACTACAAAACTGGTGAAGTCTAAGCATTATTTTTGGTTTGACATTCATCTATTCTTTCTCATCTTCTATCAATAATTTTTTTTTTAATCTTCATTATTATAGTATATTTTGTTGCTAGATATTTTTTACAAAATGGGCCAAAAGCTTGATGGGCCTGGCATAAAAAGAACAGCGAAGGAGCAAGAAAAAATGGGCCGAATTGATAAAATAATCCACAAATATTTGAAATTATGGGCCGAAACAAAAATTCAAAGTAGGAGCTCTCTTTTTCTAGACGACAAAGATGAACCTATTCTTTTGACAAAAAAAATAAAAGGGTGAACCAAATTCCTAAAATGAAAATATTTTTCCATCCAAAAGGAAAAGGTTATAAAAAGGTTAACAAAAGAAAAAGCATGAAACAAACAGTGAAGAGGTGAACCTAAAAGTGTGTCCAAATGAGTTGGCATTAGGTATAACAAATTCACCATCCAACACAAGTTCTCTCTCATTAACTTCCACCGTCTTTGCCTCTACATCAGATCCTGTAATTATTTTTATACAAAATAAGTATATATTCAATTTTTTGTATATGATGCAGCAGATGTATTTTTAAATTAAGATTAAGAAATTTTGTATATATTTAATTTTATGTAGATTCATAAGATCATAAAATTAAGTTAAAGTTATAAAAATTATATAAAATCATGGTGATTCACCATAAAATTTTACAACCATCCACATCAATATATATATCAGTGGTGATCCAAACACTTTGTGGATCCAAATTCCATGAGATTGAAGAATCATAACAATCTGGGTAAAACAATTCAGTCTTTGTTCAAAGGATCGTTATTCAATTTTAGTTAATCATGTATATTCAAAATACACAAAGTTAAAAGTTAAAAGGTGAGTCGTCGGATCCAATAGGATATTGATTGAACGGCTTAGATTGTTTGACCCAACAACAAATTCTGATCTCAAAGAAATCCAAATCCATTCGTACGGAAAAGGACAAATTATGCACAAATTACTTTCAAAAGGGAAAATAGTACATAATTCATGAAAAATAACAAAAGAACTCATTTTATCAACACTATTTAAATTTAGTCCAAAATAAAAATTACACTTTAAAAAAAAATAAAAATTAGGGATAAAAGTATTTTTGAAAATAAAAAATGGAATTTTGTCTCGAAAGGGAAAAAATAATAAATTTTGCTAAAAATAAAGAAAAGTTAAAAAAAATTACCAAAATAATGAGGTTGATCAAGGAGGATAGTCATGTTGAGGGTGTGAGAGAGAGTATTGATGAAGATGAAAATGAAAATGAAAGAGAATAAGAAAGAAAAGAGAAAAAGATGAATTTGAAGTGTTGTGTTGAAGTGTTGCTATTTATAACTGGCCGGAGAGTCCTTCCCTGAGAATTGGAACTTCCTAAGTCCTTCTCTGAAAATCCTAACATTACATTTTCTTTCTTTCTTTCTTTCTTTCTTTCTTTTCATCTTTAGTACAACCATGTTTATCAACCCTTTAATTTTTTTCTATAGATAAATAACTATTAATATTTCTCACTAAAGTAGCATCCAACCAACCCCATTTTAAAAAATTATATTCAGAGATAAAGTTCCAAACAAGTTGACAATCTCAAACAGGACAATAGAGTCCCTTAAGAACAAATTGGTTAACTTTTGATTATATATAAATCTTAATATATGTTAATACACCTAACATACTGTCATGATTACTTTAAACATAATGTATAGGTTGCTAAAACAATTAAACAACTTAATTAGTATCATCACACTTAACCACATTAACTAATCTTTCAAAAATAAAATTTAATCTTTCAAACCGAACAGAATTATAAGATGGGTTAGACTCAAAGAACATTATAAAATATCTTTCAATATTTTTATTGAAATTTTTTTCAAAGAGAAAACTTTTAAAATATATTCTTAATTTTATAAATTAAGAAAATTAATTAAATGGACTAAATTTTTTAATAATATTTTTATTAAATTAATAAATTATTGAATACAATATTTTGCTTTCTTATAATAAAGACAAGTGGCATACGCATCCATTTGGTGGGACCCACATCGGCTGATTTTTTTATGATACTGAGTCAGGTATGAGTTGGATGTGATAATATCTGCGGTAAGTGGGGTCCAGTGACGTGGCGTCCAGTCAAGATATATTTTTTTGTCTTTCAATGCAAGCGTCATTTTAATTGATTTTATATATAATTAAAAAGTAAAACTTTAAATAGTTTAATTATTTTGACTCATTATCTTTAATTGTATAATTAATTTTAATTTAAAATTTATTATTAGTGATTTTTTCGTCAAAAGTATCTCGTGTTATAGTACGGTTTTGTTAAGATAATTTTTTATCTTAAATATTTATAGTAACACTTAAAGGTTTTTATTCTTTTATACATAAATTTTTTTAAAATATTTTAGAATAAAATTTATTTATTAAAATGATCTATTTTTTTTACAGTGTGATTTGTATCCTTGCTTTGTAATTATATGATTTTTTTTTTATAAGAGTTTACATCTCTAGAATGTGAACATCTACTTCCTCTTAATTATTTTATTTTAACAAAAGAATAATATTTAATTTAATAAACAAATAATAATATTAATAATATTTAGAAAAAAAATTATATTAATAAAATCAAACAAAATATATTTAATAGAAAAAAAATACATCGGTGAATAATTGTGTCAAAACAAATAACGTATCATTTTTATTTTACAAATAAATTAATAACTTAATTTTATTTTGTTAATAATTCTTTTTGAATGTAAAAAACATAAGATATTTTATTATATAAATTTTTAATGTAGAGTATTTTAAAAAAATTTTAAAAAAATATAAAAGAAAAAATTCCACACTAAAATAGCAGTCACATGTTATTCTATACAACCAGTGTCTATAATACAATTTTTCGTGAATGTTTAAATAAATTACATTAATAAAAAATATTCATTTATAGATTTTTAATTGTAATATCTAATAAATATACAATTTTTTGAATTCAATTCTACAAAAAATATCACGAGTTTTTAAATAACATTCTGTTTTAATCTACAAATCAAATAGTAAAAAAAAAAAAATACACACAATTAAAAACTATTAAAATTAAATTTGAGACCTCTAATTAAATAATGTAAATAAACCAATTGTGACTGCGGTAACAATTAGCAAGCAGTTATATAATAGTGGGCGCTGGTTTTTGTTGAGCACCGTTCATTCTTGTTGCCACAAACCCCAAACACGTCTGGTACTTATTTCAACACGTCCGAATCAAAGTATTGAAAACCTTACACGTTTAAAACCTTACTCCAATTAGGAGGGCGTGATAGGAACATGTTGTAATTTATTGATTTTAAAAATTCAAATTTCTTTTAAATGGTTCATTTAGCAATTCTCTCGTGATGTTATGAATTTATTAGTGTTTAACTGATATTATAATTTTTTTATTTTAAGAAGTCATTATTAATTTACAATGCTATAGTATTGCACTCAAAAAAGTCAAATGGTCTCAAAACAAATAAAAAAAATTGAAAGAAAAAAAATAAAATAATTATTTTAATAGTGTAATTTCTTTTGAAATATTATCTAAATTTTACGTTCTATGATTAATGTATTTTACGAGTAGAACTGTAGTTGTAGTTTTTGTGCTATTGTTGTCGAAATATATATTTGAGTTTAATATAAAAATATGACATGTTATTTGTACGTATTTTTTTTATATGAAAATTTTACAAAATTTATTAATTATTAAATTACACTTTTTTTTAATTAAAAATCCAATTTTTAAGAAACATACACTCTACAAATTTTGAAGGACCCTGGTGAAAATTAAAATATATACTCTCGTTTGGCAAAAATAATATAGTTAATAATTATTAAACTTAATAATTTAATTAACTTTAAAATATAAAATGACATTAAAAGATATTTTTAAGTAAAAATAATTTTTATATCAATTAATCTTTAAAATATTTTAAAATTAACTATTTAGTTTTGTTTTTATTAATGTAAAATTTATTAATTTAACATATATATATTTTTAAAAAAGACTATACACTTCTAGTATAAACTAACTTTATACTGATAACTAATATACATCCTTGATTCTATCGTTCCATCACATGATGGTAATTGCTATAATAAATAACTCATCAGACAATAGTTTGTACAGTGACACTGTATGCTAATTAAATCTTATATTTTTTGGTTTATTTATTTTAAATTATAATAAATAAATTATTTTAAATTATTAAATTTAAAATATTAATTATTTTAAATTTTATATTGTATATAAATAATTTAAATTTAGAATAAATAAATTATTTATTAAGCTAATATAATTTTTTTTAGTTAGCTAGTTTATATATTTAAATAACAATAAATAAATCATTTTAAATTATTTACTTTAAAATATACTTTAATAAAAGTATTTTAAATTATATAAATTATTTATTAATAAACTGTTTCTTTAAATTATTTAAATTTGAATACTTTTTATTTTAAATTATAATTAATAAAATATATAGCCTAAAAAAAGAATTT
>JBBPBO010001985.1:71296234-71319267 GCA_037974295.1 Cicer cuneatum | reverse complement strand
CTAAAAAACTACAAACATTACAAAAATAAATAGCTTTTTTAATGTTGTAAAATGGTAATGTTATTTCCTTTATACTTATAGTATTAAATTTTTTTATATTCATTGTGCGACTGTTTAGGAAATATACATTTCACATTAATAGAGATATAAAAAACAACAAAATACTCGAACTTTGTTTTTTCATATATTAAAGACCAAAAAATACATTAATTTTTTATTATTACGAAGACTAGAATATACTGATGAAAAATATTTATTGTAAAAGTTTAGGGTGAGTAGATAATATGCGATATTGAAGAGTTTTAGAATCAATAAAAACTTATAAAAATAATTATTGGTTCAAAGATAAAATATTTCAATAAAAATTATCAATGAGAAATATTAACTATATATATATATATATATATATATTGTGTGTGTGATGATATCTTGACTTAAAGAGTAACTTTATAATGAGTTATTTTGCTTAATAATTCAATATAAACAATAAATTTTGTTAATCCAGCCGTCAAATCAAAGGTTTTTATTGAGTAGATCAATTTTAAATTTTTTTATAAAATTTTAAAATTATTTAATACTTTATTAAAAAAATTCAAGTGAATGTAAAATAAACATTTAAAAAATGTAAGTAAATATTGATTGGTAGATAAGATAGATACGAGATTCAAATTTATATAAAAATTTGTGTGTTTAAACATTAATATATTATGTCAATAATTAACTATTGAATGAGTAAAATTTATAAGACAAAGTTAGATGGCTATACAAGTGATAAAACAAAAAGCCATTTCGTAAAGAGTTTATTCCCCTTTTCTATTTATAGTGCATTTGGAGAGAGATAAATACAAAAATAGTTAATAGATCTCATCACTAAATGGATCATATTGTCATTAAATTTTTGAATTTTTTTCAAACATTTTTGTGTTTATGTCTATCTGAATATACCATAACTGAATAGGGAGAAATGGAGAAGATATTGAAAATGTTTTTATGACAGAAAGATTTGAAGTTATTTAAAGTTGGAAAAACACTTAAGTGGTTGCCTGAATTTGGATATAAGATTTAGACATCTAGACATAAAAATACCTATTATTTAGGTTTAATTACAGTTTTAGACCTTATATTTTAATCAATTAATGAAATTGATTTTTTATTTTAAAAATCGATAATTTTGATTTATTTTTTAGATTTTTGAATTAAAAAAATAATGATTTTACTTATTTTAAATGATGTCTCATACGGTTTCATGATATAACTCATTTAAATGTATTAATTAAATTATAAAAATAAAAAAATTTGAATTCTAAAGTTAAATTTTAATATAATTTTATTGCGATTTCATATATGTTAATCATTTTATATCATCGTATCATATGTCTTAAAAAAGATCAACGTAATTTTTTATTTCCATTACCTAATGCCTCCGACAAACAAAATCTTTTTTATTTTGGATTAAAAAGGTATATAATTAACAAACATTCCCACCTTTTAACTATAAGAATGACATTTTATGTTTTAAACTATAATAATGACCTTTTTTTTAATGGTTTAATTGGTATATATTATCTTATAACAAAAAATTATCCCATACATACATAGATCTAATTATTATGGTATTTTTAAAGATTTATGGGTAATTTATTCAAGTGGTACTCACAAGTATATATATATATATACACACGTGCGTGCGAAATTTTTATACAATTATACTATGTGAATTAAAATTTTATTTTAAATTATCACAACTAGATGAAGAGGGAAAATATTATGATTCATCATTGCATGTCTTGTCACAGGTGACATTTTTCAGCATAATAACAAATTAATAAAATTGCATACAATAATAAGTAATAAAGACAATTTTTGTTTTACCAAATTAAGGAATAAGGAGGTATTGTAGTCGTAGACATATAGTTTAGTACTATTCACATGCGTATCGATATCACGAAAAGTATGCAAAGATAATGAAATCGGAGTCGGCAACACAAAATCTTTAATCTTATATATATTGTGCATTTTTAGCACATTACGTAAGTAGTCGTGTATATTATGTGGGGACAAAATATGCAAATGTGCAGTCACTTTCAGAGCAAGCTGTGACTGTTCTGTGAGGTTTCATTTCATTACAAAACTCTATAATCAATTTTCCATATGTACGTAGGTAGACCACAAAAAATCGTATAAATAATTTGCTGCTGTTTTTTTTATAAGATTATCCTGGCCATGCAACTCAATATATATATATATATATATATATATATATATATATATATATATATATATATATATATATCGGCATAAAACCAATATGTGAAAAGTCAAGAATATCATTAAACTGTTGAAGATATTATTTTACATTTTATCTAATTTAATATATATAATACTAATAAAAAGTAAAAAACAACAACTACAAAGACTTTTACCATGATAAAATCGATTAAATGTTCATCCAATGCTTGTCCTATGTTAGATTTAAAAATAAAATGTTCGTCTTTTAATACCAAAGCCCTTAATTTACAATGAAGTGTGTTAAATTAAGCTATACCAGCAAACTTGTCCATAAAGAAAGTTATACCTGCAAACTTTAAAACTGAATATGCTCCTATTATTCTTTTCCCAAAATCCACCAAATTCAACCCATTTTCTCCATTAACATAATATTATTAACTTTATACATGAACATAATATATTTGAAAGCTATTGCTTAAAATAACTTACTAGAATAATTCAAATTTATTTCATGAAATAAATATTTATATCGATACTATTTTAACACATTTATAAAAGTAATTTATGATATGCGCATAAACTACTTTCAATTTGTTTCAATAAACACTCAATAATTTACAAATAAACACTTTCACCCAAAAAAAAATACAAATGAACACTTCATTGAACTCCCCAAAACAGTTGGCTGAACAAATATTTAATGCCCTTATTCTATTGCTTTCATTCCATCTCTCCATTTTGGAACCAAAATAAGCTTTGCTTGATTATGCAATTGAAACAGGAAATGATATGCCGCAATTCCCCCTGCTTATTAATACATCAAGAATCATATGCAATTCCTTTTATGCCCTTGTGGAATCATATCATTACATTATTCAATTTAACAAGAATCATATCATTACATCGTTTCCTGAGGTTTTCAGGGAAACTAGGATGAAAGTTCATGTATCAAAGTTCAGTGGATAGTAAATTTCAAATGAAAACTAGGATCATTTTCGATTACACCATCAATCCATATATTGACTAGAATGAAAATTCAAAATTTGACACCATCTCACAGAGAGCCTAACAGAATATATATATATATATACACATTCATTCACGGTGAAGACAAGAGTAGAGTAACATTTGTAGACCAAAGAACAACACAAAGCTAACCATCTGAAAGGAATAAACATTAATCAACTTCTCCTGTACCTGAATATTGATAGCTATTTCTGTTTATCTTTTTTTTATATCAAAATTTCATTCTTTTTGCAGGTCCTTGATCAATTATGGGATCAACAGAAGGTGCTTGTGACTCAGTTGCTTCCTGAGTTTCAGGGCCTTTCTCAGTTTCTGCTGTTGAAGGCGGAACATACCCTTCTGGAAATGGTGGTGGAGGTGGAGCTGGCGGAAGCTACAGAGGCAAGTAAATATTCACTTCTTACAATCAGCTATTTGTTTAGAGTCTTAAAGTTGTAAAATTCTAATTCTAATAATCTTTAGGTTTATCATTAGTTTACATTTATCAACAAACTCACAATCACAGCTACTTGATTCCTTAGTTTAAATTTCTATATTTAGGACTAGGCATGTTGAGCAATACCTCTCATTCCTTTACTCATGGCACAGGTTTTAATAAGCTTCTAATAATGTGCTACGTGATTGTTTGAAAAGAAAACAATGGAAAATTGTATATCAACTCACCTTGCGTTGCAAGGATGCAAGAATATGATCCACCCGCTTAAGTTCTTTTATGTCAACTGTCTCTTTACTAGCCGCCTTTGGTTCCGGCAATGTAGTATCGTTTTCAGAATCAACTGACCCAGCTAGAAGAATCACAACTCAGATAATGTGCACAAAATAAATAAAAATCAACATTGGTTAAAAATTTCAACAGGAACATGACTTACAGGCAGGCGAAACATAAGACATAACAAGAATGAAACACATGGAAAATCAGATGGCAAAGTAATACCACACTAGTAGTAGCAGCATTTCTCTGTATGCTCACAGACATTACATATGACTTAAATGAAACATCTGACCTCAACTAAGTTTTTCTAGTAACTCCTGAACAAAAATTTAATAGCCTATCCAGCTAACCCTTTTCAATGGGCAAAAGGAGGTAAGCCACAAACACTATTATTTAACTGTATAAATGCATAATGGCTCACCACAAAAAGACTACATTTCTATAGGTATACATATTTTAGTAAAAAATACAATTTTTCAAACCCTGTCTAATTTCTATCACATTTCTATGCAAGGTTTAAAAAGGTTACACCGCCGCAACCTAGGCTGCGATAACAGTTTTTAACATCTCCACGATTGCAACACAAACACAATTAAAATTGCATTTAACCGTGATTCTCTATCGTATCAAGAATCGCAACGCGGTCGCAATTTAAAACCTTGTTTCTGTAACAAACATCTTATTTTTCCAAAACAGAAAGAAGAAGAAATTGAGCTTACCATATCCTATCCTCTCCAGCTTAGATGCAGCTGTAGTAAAAGCCTTTTGTATATAATACAGTGCCCTTCCCTACAAGATCAATGGCACAAACAGTATTGAACAAAACCACACCAAAAATTGAATTAGAAATAAACAAATTACTAAAAGCAGAACCAGTGAATCACGTGAAGTTCCTATTTGGATAAACAACTTAATTAAGTAATTATAGCTTCTTTTTTTTGACAGCATTAAGTACTTATAGCTAGCATTAGCACTTATCATACAAGTACTTATGTATAAGCTATTTCTATAACAAAAAATAAAATAAAGTCAAACTATTTGCATAAGCTATCTTGGGAGAGTTTATCGGAATAAGATGAAAACAACTTCTGGAGATGTTATAAGTTGTTTGTATAAGTTCTTCAAATAAGACCTGTTTGGATTGGTCATGAAAACAACTTATGACCTATCGATAGCATGTTTTCAGCTTACTTTCATAAGCTCCTCAAGGATAACTAATGAAAAAATCTTATAGCTCATATGAAAATAATTTGACTTTATTTTATGGAAATAGATTATACATAAGCACTTATATGATAAGTGTTTATGCTAATATAAGTGCTAAATTAAGTTGGTTATCTAAACATAGTCTCACAAAACAAGTGTTTATCTCAATACATAAGCTCAAATAAGTTAATCTAAACATGTGGAAAAAACACTTAATTACCAAACGATAAAATTGAAAAAGGAATAGTAATAGAGCAATAGAACATACAATTCTAGCAGCAAAAACATTGGATAACTGTGGAGCTTGATAAATTGAACCATCCAAAATGTAATAAGCAAGCATTGGTGTAACTTTATCAGGACTATCCCTTTTCTGCTTCCTCATAATGAAAAGGTGAGGTTCCATAACTTCACTCAACACATACTCCGTTCCCGTCATTTTCCTAAACAAAAACCCTAATCATAGTTAGAGAATGAAAATTGAGATTGAGAGTAAATAATAAGAATAATAATAATAATAATAATAGGTTAAAAGGAGTTACGAGAGTTGAGAGTGATCGAGAGGGTGAAGAGATCGTATTCGGAGTTGTTCGTTGTTTGAAGTCCAATCGTAGAAAGGTGATAAAGCAAAGTAATCGAAAACGAGGTTACGATCGAGTGGGTAAGTGTTTAGCCATAATTGATCTCTGAAGCATATTCCGGTCATGTCGGTTCCCGGTGGTTGTGCCGTCGGTACTACTCCTTCCATCATTCCGGCACCCGGTGTCGCCATCTCCGGCGCCGATCTCTGCTGTTGTGGATCTTAAATTTTTTATAAAAACAATCTAACTTTCATTAAAAAAAAATAAAAATTGGGCCGGTTAAAATGGTACCCGAGCCCAACTATGGCCCAATAATTTTGAACTCATTCTCTTCCTCGTATCAAATAATTAAACAGAGTGTTCAACATGAATGCCAAAAGAATGAAAAGAATCATTAGGTTTCATCAATTTTCAACAACATCAATCCAAACATTCCCTAAAAAACACTATCTCCCAATTCCTCACATAACAATTCCTCAACCAAAAGGACAAGACCTAGATTTCATAAACGTTTTTCACAGTAACATAATTCACTCTCAATGGGAAAAACTCAATCCTTTATCAAACTCACTTACCCCATTCAGAATCAAACACATACTCTTAAAACTCCAAAACGACCACGTTTTATCCCTTAAATTCTTCGATTGGGTTAATATCCATAACCCTAATTCTCACACCCTTCAAACCCATTCATTCCTCCTCCACATTCTCACCAAAAATCGAAACTTTAGAACATCACAATCAATATTCAGTCAAATCATAACCAATTCAAATCTCTTTGAAGCTTTGCTTCATTCATATCGTTTATGCAATTCTTCGCCCCTTGTTTTTGATACCCTTTTCAAGACTTTTGCTCATAAAAACAAGCTAAGAAATGCAACTGATACTTTTGTTAAAATGAAAGAATATGGTTTCTTTCCATCTGTTGAATCTTGCAATGCTTTTCTTAGTTCAATGCTTTGCCTTAAAAGACCTGAATTGGTTTTATCATTCTATAAGCAAATGGTTTGTGATTGTATTTCACCTAATGTTTACACTCTCAACATGGTTGTTTCTGCTTATTGTAAGTTAGGTGAATTGAATAAAGCTTATGAGGTTTTGGAGAAGATGAAGGATATGGGTTTGTGTCCTAATGTTGTTACTTTTAATGCTTTGATTTCTGGCTATTGTGAAAAGGGTTTGCTTGGTTTGGCTTTAAAGGTTAAAACTTTGATGATGGGGAATAATGGGGTGTGTCCAAATGTTGTTACTTTTAACACTCTTATTAATGGGTTTTGTAAAGAGGGGAAAATGCATGAAGCTAATAGGGTTTTTAGTGAGATGAAGTTGGCTAATGTGGCTCCTAATGTTGTTACTTATAATACTTTGATTAATGGGTTTGGTCAAGTTGGTAATAGTGAAATGGGGTTTAGGGTTTTTGAGGAGATGGAGAGGAATAAAGTGAAAGCTGATATTTTAACTTATAATGGATTGATTTTGGGATTTTGTAAAGAAGGGAAGACTAAGAAAACTGCTTATTTGGTTAAGGAGCTTGATAAGAAAAATTTGGTACCAAATGCATCAACTTTTTCGGCTCTTATCGTTGGTCAGTGTGTGAGGAACAATTCGGAACGAGCTTTTCTTGTTTATAGAACCATGGTGAGGAGTGGTTATAGTCCAAATGAGAATACTTTTAGGATGTTGGTATCTGCTTTCTGTAAGAATGAAGACTTTGATGGAGCTGTGCAAGTCTTGAGGGACATGTTGGACAGATTCATGGCTCTTGATTTTTGTATTTTGTCTGAGGTTTGTAGTGGACTTTGTAGGTGTGGGAGAAAACAGTTGGCATTGATGCTGTGTAGTGAAATTGAAGCCAAGCGTTTATTGCCACAAGGTTTTGACAAAGAAAAAATAGTCATCAATAGTATAGATAATGAGACAAGTAATTGAACTTGTTAGTTATTGCTTTTTGCCTATGTGTTGTATGATTTTTGAAGCTGTCAATTACATGCTTCATTGTAAAGAATGTTTCATTAAATAAATCCACCACATAAGATACATATACTTTGAGATTGAGTTGTTGTATATGTTATATGCTACTCCATTTTTCACTGTCATGATATAGTTATGAGTTATAACTCTAAGTGTTCGTTTGGAATTGCGGCAGAATGAAAGCTACAAAATGTAGATTTGCCATTGACAGGTGGTTGGTATGATGCAAACAGAAAAACAAATAGACACTAAGTCAACTGGCCGCCCTCCAACTCAAAGGGGGGCAAGAGTGAGCTATATAGTACATAATAGTTTGCTATTATTTTACATGAAATTTTCTTTTTCCAACCAATAGAGAGGAAAGCACAAAACTATCCTGTAAGATTAAAATAGAAGCCGATAATGTGTGTATGTTTATTGTTTAATCATAAGAGGGTTCTGCCATTTATCAGTCTTCGCCACCAAGATCTCCCCATCTTACATTGTGCCTTGCAGCAAGGTAGTGTGCTCCAACTGGTCCTCTGCTACCATAAGGATAGAGCTCTGGAGCAATCTTCTTGTTTTCAATTTCTTTTAGCAATGGAGTGAATAGTGCCCAAGCTGCATCAAGTTCATCGCTTCTGATGAACAGCCTTCGTTCGCCTTCAATAGCATCTAAAAGTAACCTCTCATATGCATCTGGTATTTCTCTTGGATACCTTCACACAAATTGAAAGTCAAAAAATTACTTAACACCCTCATGCTTCCACTGAATTAACTAGATTACCAAGTTAACCTTCACAATTAAATTTAGATTAATTTAGCAATGATGTTCGATTCAAAACTTTTACTGTTGAATTCAATTCAGCCAACTCCATGAAGAACATATCTAGAAGATTTTATACCTTGCTCGGTAAAGCAAATTCAGGTCACTTCTGTCTAATCTCATTCCCAGACCAGGAACTTTGTTGTTGATCTTCAA
The DNA here is from genome assembly GCA_037974295.1 of Cicer cuneatum. Classification (NCBI taxonomy): domain Eukaryota; kingdom Viridiplantae; phylum Streptophyta; class Magnoliopsida; order Fabales; family Fabaceae; genus Cicer; species Cicer cuneatum. Next base: position 71,310,581 of record JBBPBO010001985.1, on the reverse strand, counting down.
ATATATAGCTTCATCAGGTTGTACACGAAGCACAAGCTCGTTCGTCGCTTTGTCCAGATCAGTTCCAAAGTTTCGCTTGTACAAGTTACCCGGGACGTGTCTGAATTGTACTCTGATTTCTGCACTGATACATTTTTTATGCATGGAGTATTTTGTAATCATGATTTCAAAGAATGCAAATCTAATACAGGAAGTCCCAGATTTCCTAAAGAAAGATGAAATATTCCATACCGTTTAGTATGAAGAGCTTTGCCAGCTTTCATGAGAAAAGGAACCCCGTCCCATCTGGCGTTGTTGATAAAAAGAGCTGCTGCAGCAAATGTCGGAGTAAGACTACCCTTTGGAACAGTTGGATCGTCTGTATAAGCAGAATATGATTTACCACCCTTGCTGTGACCCTTATATTGACCAACTACAACATCTTCAAGCTGTATTGGTCTCATTGATCTCAGAACCTTTACCTGAACATAAAGATGATGGCTGAAACCTTTCATTAAGATTATAGGATATTTAGGGTAACTAATTGAAAATAAAATATTATAGGTAAGGTGTACTATATTTTCAAATTTGGGCCAGATCTAACTCAACCCCAGAAACAAGTGAGCTCCAAGATTGAGGATTGATCAGAAAAAGGACTAACTTGGTCATTGCCCTAGGCGATATGAGATCTCAATGCACCCTATCATGTCTAAGATTGGGCATCTGAAGTGTGGTTAAATACGGGTGGCCAATAACATTGATTGTAACACTAAAGATTGCCAGAAGAGATATACCTTTTCATTTCTGATGTCCTCTGCATCCAAGCTGACTGGCGGTTCCATTGCAAACAGTGCTAGTATTTGAAGAAGGTGATTTTGCATTATATCACGAATGATTCCATAGTTATCAAAATAGCTATAAAAAAGCAAGATTACAGCCTGATTAGTTTGTGAGTTACCATTTCACTGTAACAACATCATGAAACATATATAACACTATGACTCACCCTCCTCTTCCTTCTGTTCCAAAATCTTCAGAAAATATTAGTTGCACATTGCGAATGTGATTCCGGGACCATAGAGGCTCAAAAAGCAGATTCGAAAAACGAAGCACAGAGAGATTCTCCACAAGCTCCTTACCTAAGTAATGGTCAATCCTAGATAGTAATCAAATTTCAGTAATTCCAAACTTTCTTCTTTAGTTTGTTATGAAGAAAACAAAATGAAAGAAAAAAAAAACAACAAATGAACCTGAATATTTGTTCTTCGGTGAGGTACTGCTTCAAACATCCTGTTAGCTCACTAGATGATTCCGAATCATGGCCGAATGGCTTTTCGACAATAACCCTTGTCCAGCCATTTTTTGAAGAAGCTTTGAGGCTAGCACATCTCACCACATCCACAAATATGTTTGGAGGTATTGACAAATAAAACAACCTGTTTGAAAGTCTTCCACCCTAGAAGAGACCATTACCAAAATGTAACAAAATATGTATCAAGATCAATGCTAAGGCGTCACGTGCCATGATTAAAAAAAAATGCCTTTCTTTGGTTGATTATAGAACCCTTTTTTGTAACAGCAAGTTTTGATTTACATATTATCATTTGTTCTACAGGCTTTTCATCTTATTCTGAAAGATCAACATATTCCAGCACTTTTTGAAGGAATATTAAATCCAGGGACTACTCTGAGAAACCAATTATTGTTTAGTGTCAAATTTGTGAATTAAATAGCGTATAAGATCAGATATGGTTTTTTTCTACCATTACCTCTTTCTCTTTCAGCTTGCAATCCAAATCTCGAAAGTTGTCCTCAGAATTGTACAGACCAGAATGGTAAAAGCATCTTTTCAAGAATTGATCCATTTTATCTTCACAGTTTTCCCTACAATTCAAAAAAACTCATCGGAATAGGGGAAAAGTAAGAAAGAAAGTTTTACATTATGCTGCCACAATAACATGAAAAATGCAAATTGATACCAATGAGTCTTAGTGATGACTTAAGAAAAAGGTGGAAGAAGTTTCTTAAATACTTGCCAGTTACCTATTTATTTTTCAAACCTCACACTTTCTTCTCTCTACAGTCATGAATAGTTATAAGACATTTTTAGCAACTTTTGTACAAATACTTACATACCAAATATCATTGCTACTATAAAACTTACCTCTTGTCAATTCTGCATGTTAAAGTTCGGCTAATCATGTTCCTTAACTCTTCATCAGTCATTTTGCTCCGAGCATATCCAAACACAATAAAATTCTGCATAAAGATAACAACTATAGAACCTCAAACATAATGTTCCAAACATTTAAATCATCTACAAACAACTCAATTAGCTAATGTTCAAGCTTCTGAAGGAAAAACTCTATACTAAATTAATACAGACCTCAGGTAGCCAATCTTCATAAAAAAGAGCAAAGAGTGCTGGAAAAATCTTTTTTTTGGCAAGGTCTCCAGAAGCTCCAACAACAGTTATACTAAGGTTGGATCCTTTGCATTCAGAATCTGACAAGGAAAATGATCCTTCAACTTGTTGAGGTTGGCCATCTTCTTTGGCCAATGAACTTCCAGCAAAACCTGCATAAATATGTGAATTATATGATATATGACTTTAGCTAAACATTTTATTTTTTTGCTGAAACTACACAATTTCAGACCATTTTACAACTGTTCAGTACATGATTTGAACTTTGTCTCCTGAGGTTATAATGTCAAACTCTTATTACTTAACTGACACTATGGGAACAATGTGATATCAACTAGAAACATAACGTTGTTAGCTTTTTATACAAGGTGAATATGATCTACCATTTAAAGTAGCTAACTCACAAGGATAAAAGAACCCTAAGAAGCCACTAATTTTAACTCTACTAATAAGTTGCAACCAAATTGCCAAACATATTTTTTGGTTTCCAAAGCATATTCCTAAGAAACTATTCTTCTAAGACAAACTTTCCAGGTACTATCAAGCATCCAAATCCAAGATCTCCTCCAATATTAATTCTTTTAATATTCATGAATCTTGAGATTGAACCTAAGATCACAAGCTCAAAGATGTGATCCCCTTTCACTCACAACATAAAGGTTGTTGAGATCTCTATTACCACATTACAACTACAATTGCAACACGATCAGAACCCCAATTTAAAACCATAGTAACAAACAAGTTGGTTGTTGAAGGCATATACATACTAATAAAAGCTAAGATCACACTCACCACAAAGCCAATGCATTGAAAAGAGTAAATCAAGGGCCATATTGGAGCATATCAATTGCCACATCAAGTAACAAGGTATGCACTCAACACAATCATTTTAATCAAGATAAATTTAACCTTCACAATATCAACAACATAAAAAGAAAGAACAAAAAGAGAGAGAGAAAATCACATAAAGAAATATATAATATAATGTATATAGAAATAGAAGACACACCATCATGAGAAGAAACAGCATTTAGGGGGTGCCCATTTGAGGATTTGAGCTGAAAATGTTTTCTTCTACCCTTGTTTCCATGGTGATTAATGCAAGAAAGCCATAAAGTGGAGCAAGTGAATTTAGTGCAAAGTTGTGGTTCATTCTTAAATGCATAGGAAGTAACAATGGTTGAATAAGAACCTAAAACACTTGCCATGCAAATTCTGTCTGAGGAATTCACAACAGAACCATGTGAACTTGATTGAGGAACAACAAAGTAACAAAGTAATAAAAATCTAAGACCAGAAACAAGAGTTTAGGAATTTAGTTTATATAGTTAATCATTGAAAAAAAATTTTTTTTAAAATGGATAAATGTTTTTATGAAGGTGACACTATACCAAAATTGCCCTTTGAGTTAGGTAAACAGTCAAATCAATGAAAACAAATGAAGGGGTTACTTTGTAATTTACAAACACGTGACAAAATTATCTTGAATGAGAGGCCCGTGTTTTTTCTTTGATATATTTCTTCTGCATTTTCTTTTTTGACACAAAATGTAAAAAATAATAGTGAGTTGACTCTCACCAGTCATAATTTGATATGTATTTTAGAATTCACCATTTATTCATTGAGTAAACTAAATAGACCACTAAAAAAATTAAGCTATAGGAAACATTAAGACAATCATTTTTATAATTTGATTTACCAGTAACAATAAATCCCTACTATATATTACTTCAAGATGGCTATGGATTTCCACAAATATGATTTTTTGCAAAAGTTATATATGACGTGGCGGGGGCATTTTCTAAAAACCCAAAATAAAATACTCTTGAAAGAGAGATAAGAACCAAAATAAGAGGGTGAGATGATATAAATTTTTTCAATATTTGGTGTTTAGAAATAAAATAAAAAATGCAAGTTCTAATCAATGTAATAGTTATGACTTCAAGGTGAAAGATAACAATGACAATTGCAAGTGATTATAGAAAAGTGCTAATAAATTATGAAGTTTAAAATTTATATTTCAAACATTATAAAACCAATAAATTTAATTTTTATGCATTGACAGAGTAAAAAGTTTTATATGATCGGCACATCATAATCAATCATGTGTATGATTTTAGAGCAATGATTTAATAGTTGTGATTGATTGACAGTATAAAACTGTATCTGATTTTATAACAATGATTTAATAGTTGTAATTGATGAACAATATAAATTTTTTTACATATAGTTTAAATAAATTAAATTCAAAAACCGATTTCAGTCGGGTGAACATTAATCAAAGTTAAAAGTACTATTAATCAGATCCGGAAGGATGACAATAATATATTCATTTTAGTTATAGAATGAATAGAATAGAGAATTCAAACTGTTATGTCAGAAAGAGCCTTTATTGCATCTTCAATTCTTGCCTGCACTTTGTAGATTTGATGCACTAGTTTCTCACTTTTGGTGCAACAGAGTGTGAAGTATTTTTTTGCTCTACTCAATATCTTTGTTTCTTTTATTTTCATTTAGCAGGAACTACCAAAGACAGAAAATGGTGAAAATCCAACTAACGAGAAAATTCTGAACCATGAAGAAATTGTTAATTGAAGTTTTTGCTTCATATAAAAGCATAAACTTTGATTCGTAATGATTTTTTTTTACCTCATAACATTGAATTGACCTTCTGTAATTTTCCACGTTTTCACTTTTGACAAAGCTTTATTTAGTAAGCAAATTATCGTCGATGCAATTGTATTTCCACAATTCAGTCACACAAAATCAGCGTCATGTCAGAACTGATCCTAACAAGAGTATTTGATTTGTTACGACAATGGTTCATCGATTCATAATTATTGCTTTTGCGTACATCACATTAGTTTCAGCTTGGATAACCATTGACAGAATAAATTAATTCAGAACTTTAACCTTCTCTGGTTTTCAAGAATTTCTCAAGTACATCATTACACAAATTCAATATCAAAAAGAAGAAAAGAAAAGTGTCAATGCAGAAACAAACAAAACAAATTGGTATCCAACAACAGATTCTGTTTGTTCAAAATAATTGAAAAAAGGACATCATTGTTTCATGAGGTAGTGCAATGTAGATAACAGGAAAACCAGAGTCTTAAAGATATCACAACAAATATTCAACCACATATAACACATTCTCATGGATATCAACAATCCAGCACAGATAAGAGGTGCTTCCTTCAATATCGTTTAACAGATCAGTCAATGTACATCATTGCATATGTTGAATTTCAAGCATGTTAGAATGCCAAACCATTTTACCCCATGAAAAAAACAGGATTCACTGACTGATTCCCGGACTTGAGAGCTCTTCAATGTTCATCAGAATCTTCTTTATTACTATCATCAACAAACCTAATACTCATTCTCTGTATGATAATTTTTCACGAAGATTCTTGCAGCCTGTACATTGTGATTTCCTGCTGCTTGAAATATCGCCTATCCTCTTCATCGACCAACACAAGATTCAAAAAGTACTTCACACTGAATTTGTTATTAATGTTGTGATGAGTCGGTGTCAGCTCATAAGGGCTGAGGAACAGTCTAATTGGGATTGACTCACCTGTTAAAAGCAATCAAGCATTACTCATTGCATTTATGGGCACAAATGTTGTCTTTGAGAAATTGGTTTGCTAATTGCAAAACAATATAAGCAGAACATATTTTATGTTTGATCCATGTAATAAAAAATTTGACCAAATTTTTTGTTATCTACCAATCACCCAAAACTACCTTCCTTTTTTATCTAGCCTTTGGACCAACTATACGTGGCAAATAATTTTAGCCTTGACTAATTTTGCTTTGTTAATTGCAAACTTGAGTTGTTACACAACTTTTCATCTTACTTTGTTTACTCATCCGATTTCAAGGTTAACCTACCTCTGACTGGAGCACCATCCATCAACTCAAATTTAGCCAATGTTTCCGTCTCAACATGGGTGTTGGTCCCTGATCCTGTTGACTCTCGGCGCCTAATCTCAAGATCCATGTTTTTTATCTTGATTCTGACAAGTAAAAAGTATATCTTGCCAATGATAACATCTTTCAGATGATACCTAAAAAGTTGAAATTCCCGATAAGTATTTACAAGTCTCCTGTCCTTTCACATATAAATAAATAAGTTGATAAATAAATAAGTTGATGAGGAACAACATTCTCTTCAAATGTAAGGCCTGTACAGCATTAGAGTTTGACAAAAATATCTTTGGTGCACATACCTGCCTAATTATTACCTAGGATCGTTACTTGGTTATAGTTAAGTTACAGACCAATATAACTAAACAAGATAAAGCAATAAGTAGATGTCATATTTCAAGCTGTAAGCAGAAATACCATGGGATCAAGTTGATAGTAATAATAAAAGACAATAAAAAGAAGACAAAACTCCAGTCAAATGGTCAATATTCAACTTACTTGCTTTTGTTATATTCAAATTCAATGTGCAGACAATCTTCTATTCCAACCTCCATCTGTGAATGGTATAACATATTGCTAAATACATAAATGAAGAATTAAAAGCAGCGAATAACAAAGATATGAATTCGTAAAAAAGAAAACAAAGATATGAAGAAAAGCACAAGGAAATAACAACATGTGCCTGTAGATGCTTTTTCAATGAGTAATTGACAGGAAATGGTTGATGACACAACTTTACCATTTCATTGCTCCAGGGCCATTATCGTGTTTTTAATTGATGGAAATTAGTAGCATGTATCGTTATTACTATCATGGCATGATGGAAATGAATTTTTGCTAGACAGCATTGAAACTCCATTAACTTGTTATTAAGCTCACCTTAATGCTGTTATTAATCTGCGGAAGTGGAGTATAGTTGCGAACCTGACCAACAGATAAAAATAAAATTTATATCTAAGTGATGAAATAGAATAAAAAACCTTATCGATGTAATTAACATATACAGATATATACAAGTATTTTCGTAGACTCAACCCGTCAAAGTTTACTTGTAGACTCATAAGAATTTATTTAGTACAAATCTACACATAATTTAATAACCGTGTACGTAGTAAGATGAATGATACATAATTTAATACCACTTGTTGAGATGGATAAAACATGATTTAATCCTGTGTACTCAGATGAATGAATGAAATGACACATAATTTAATAGTATGTAGTTAGATGACTAGACTGGACCACAAAGAACATAACAAGTTCAAAATCGATGGAAAAATTAACAAATCACAAAGTTCAAAAGGATGATGGCTGGGCTACACGCTTTGGAGCTGGATTAAGCTCGATTGAGATAGGTTTCAGCTTGTAAAGTTGGGTTCAATTATTTCGTTGGCCTGTTGGGTTTATTGTAAACTTGTGACTTGTGAGTTTGTGTTTTCTAGTTTGTGAATTCAATTATGTTGGGAGCTATGTGATTGAGACCCGATCTTGTATCCTTCAGCTCCATTGCAGATGATGGGTTCACGTTGGGAGATTAGATGCATCTATGGTTTGTGCCCTGGAAGTTAAGGCTTTGTGCACTATTAAGCCTGTATCAATGAGCTGAAGCATTTAGAGCTTTTTTTTAATACACCAAACTACTGTCATTATCAAAAGAATAATGTCAGCAACACACTTTTTAACACTCTCTTTGATTGGTTAAAATATACATGGATCCCACTAAATTTATATGGGTTCCATATGTTTTGGTGAGACCTATGTAAATTTTAACCAATCAAATAGAGTGTGTTAGAAAGTGTATTGCTAGCACTCCTCTTATCAAAATGTTTTGTGGAAATAACCATTATGATCAAGACACATTCAACTGACCACAGACTCAACTCTATACGAGTCTACCTGAGTTTACACAGGAATGACATTGTAAGTGAGTTAACTCAATTTTGATTTATAAACTAGTATCGGTCCACGAGTTAACTAGAGAGTTTAACAATCATGGGTGAAAGTATAGGAGTATCAATTGGAAAAATATTATAGGTGTAACATGGTCATATACACTTTTTTTGGGTGTGGGGATCAGGACACAACACTCATGTAAAAGTATTCTTCACAGCTACATCAACAAAACATTATCCCCAAAATGCAATAATTAGATAAAAATAACGTTCAACTTGATATCTCAGACCATAAATCACAAATTTTATTTGACTGATGAAGAACATACCACAAAATCCTGGTACTCAACTATGCTTCCTGCATAACCACGATTAATGGTCACTTTCAAGACATACCTGGAGAAATTGCAAATGCACAGAAACATCACATTATATCATATTCAAGTTCCTCATCCTATTATTTGCAAAACAAATAATAAATGAAGACTACAAAAGCACATGAAGAAAACTATAACTGAGACACATGCTTCTTCCAAGATTTGATACCTAAGCCTCACATTCACCCCATTGTATGTCTCATATGGCATTTCAACAGTAGAGAATTCAAATGGATATGTTTTCCTTTCATAGATTTCTCCAGGAACATCTAGTTCTCTTACTGCAAAAGACAGCAAAATGATAACGTAGTTCTCAGCTGTAAGTATTTCACCATTAAATGAAAGGCTAACTACAACTGTGTAGAATATGGAAGTGACAGAATACTCAATTACCAAGGGAAGTAAAGTCGTAAAAATTCCCTCTGTCAAAATACATCTCTGCACAGTGAAACGAAATTCAAAATGAACTATATATCAGTAATACAGTAAGAAGTGATGAAAATCATTAATGAGAAAAAATTCAAAACAAAAGTGGGATGACAACTGCATATTTAATACAAGTGATGAATGGAAAATCTATTTACTTTCAGGGTCATTACCAAAAGAATAATTTAACAATTCAGATACAGATCATCAAGGAGGAGAGGGGGTGGGGGAGTCAAAGAAAACATTTTCTTATACTGTTTTGAAAAAACTGAAATGGAAGTCACAGTAGGGAACCCATCTTTCTCGTATCTATACAAAGTAATTTGTGATTAGGACTGCAAGCTTTTAGAAGAATAATTTGATGATGTTTTCCAGAGATGTGGATCATTTTATGCTTTATCCTGAGTCAAATGAACTAAGCAGAAAAACAATATTCCAGCTAACCATCACCATCACACTTGACAAATATATAAAAGTAGAGAATGAAGTTGGAATATCTTGCCTAAATAGTAATTTTAAAAAGAGAACTATGAATAAATAGCTTGAAGCAGCATATACACTCAATGCAAAGACACAGAACAAATTGAAAAGTGGAAGGACTACTCAAGTACAAACCTATCTGTCCAAGGAGCTCAACTTTTATGCCATTGTGATCAATCTTCTTCCCTTGCATTGGTTCTATTGTAATCTAAAGATGGCAGCAAATACAAAAATAGTCAACGCAGGAAGGCTCACTAGACAATATATCAAAATTAATTGTAACAATAACATGAGTTTAAATGTATGTTTGGAATCACGGTGAGTTTGACAAAATAACGGTGGCACCATGATTCTGCCAAACTAACCCCTAATCCAAACATGCACCAAGATAAACTCAATAAAATATTAGACAACTAAATACCTTTCCAGCAATGTTTTCTTGACTGTGAAAAAGTGGGACTGTAACTGTTTGACCATTTTCTTTTTTAAATGGAACCTTGAAAATGACAAAAAGGATGTCAACCAAAACAGTCATATACATGTCACTAAAATTATTACTAGTGAAAGATTCCAAATATTAATAGTGCAAAGATAAATAGCAAACTATGTTAAAATTACCCTCACTTGCGAGTTAAAAGTGAGGACAAAATGAAATAAGAAATTCTGAACAATATTAAGTGAAGAAGATTTGTAAGCAACATGATATTTGTATTTTATATACAGGATTAATACAATGTAACAAGAAGAGAAATTGCAGTAGTCATAATTTTCTAAAGGTGCAACCAATCTCTAAGGGACATTAGATTGAAATAATAAGGACCTGTTTGGTCTGAGAAAACGTTTTATGTTTTTATTTCTTATCTTCACATTTAATACAATATTTTCCCCTATTTTACACTTTGTTTCCAAGTATGGAATATTTGAACAGAAAACAATTAAAACAAACAGTTTTTTAATTAAAGAAAAAATAGAAAACGAAAACATGATAGAACACCAATCAAAATAGAAGGAAATAGGTTTGAATAATGATAGAACATAAAACTTAAATAGAAGAAAATAAGATTATATCACACCAAATTACAGAAAATACAGTAACACAGTTGTTGTCCCAGAGATTATTAGGACTTGTTTGATTACTGTGTTTTGAAACTATTATTCGTTTTCAAAAATTTAGGAAGTAACAAAGTTGATTGATTACCTTGTTTTGTTAAACTTTTTTTTTTTTTTAATTTAAAGGTCAACGGATTGAATGCTATGAAAGTTAAATGACCAACTTGAAAAAAACATAAAGGATTATTCCAGTATAATAAAATAACTTAAAGGACTGTGGGAGAAATTTTGCCTTATATTAATAAATAACTGCAAAAGTTATTTTCTTATCCTGAATACCTCATAATTGTCACCTCCTAACAAATGCCACTGTCACTAATTATTTCCTAACCATAATTACCAACAAATAGTAACTCCTACTATTTACTATGCTTTCCAGCAGATTCCATCAAAACAGAACGTTTTTTTGAAACTAAACATACCTTAAGATATGGATAGAATTAAGATGGTAATGTTTTCTTTGTACAATATCATTCTATTGTTGTGTGTATGGACAACAAGACTAATGAGTAACAATTTCTCAGTATAAATTCAAAACAAAAAATCCAACAATTCAAACCAATCTTTCATTAGTAAATCCAAGTACATCTTAAGAAGCCAACAAAGAAAGTTACGACATGTATGAATACTTTCTTGGAAAACCCTGCAAGAAGTAGCACCGATCGTGAATATGGCCCATCCATGTACAATAAGAGCATTGTGGCCGATTACCACAACCACCCGTTCCATGTCTCCTTTCTTGATGACAAAATTTTGTTAAGGAAGTAGTGGAGTCTACTTCAGAATTAGACTTGGGAGGTTCATCAGTCCAGGAAATTCAAAGTAAATGGTTAATTAGTTCCTCCATGGTAGGAATGTTGAGATTGGTTAGAACTTGATTTCTGAGGTTTTCAAATTCTGATGTAGACCATGAAGAACAAAAACCATGTACATTTGATCTATCTGATCTATCACCTTTTGAGGATCACTATCCATTAGAATCATCTTCATTTGTTGATAGTTGACTCAGCTTTGTTCAAATAGGAAATTAAATCATGATCACCCATTCCAAGAGTTGCCAAATTGTGAACATAATCATAGAGATTCTGAATGTCATTAACAAAAACACTCTTAACCTTCTTTCAAATCTCATAACAAGACATATAGGAGTGAAAGTGAACTAGAAGTGGTGGGTCAATTGATTGCCAAAGCAAGGATGCTAATTGACAATCAGTATTTTCCCATTCATCCTTTAATGAATCATCTACTCTCTCAACTTGGGTTGTTAAATGATCATAGTGCCCCTGATCACGAAACCATATTTCAACAGGAAAGCACCAGTCAAGGTAATTTTTGCCATTAAATTTTTCAGGTAATAGATGGAGTCATTGAAAGGGCAAATGAAATGGGACCTTTCTGATTCTTATCAGATCTTTCAAATGATGCCCTAAGGTAGAAATGAAGACTGAAACAGTATAATTTTAAGAGCAAACTACAGTGGAGTCTAGGCACTTAGACTGATTGCTCTAACTAGGGAGAAAGTATCATACGAGACCAAAATTAGGCACACGAGATATTGATGAATATTCTGGTGGAGGCGCAACGAGGTTCTGACATTGGGAGAGGGCAGCGTGTGGCTTTCACAAGCAGGTTTAGACAGAAAACAATTGACACGTAGAGGCGCACAGCAAGGTCTCTAGTCACGAAACTTTGGAAAACAGCTGGAGAAGGAGAGGTGCACTTGATAGGGCTTTTCGAACCAAAAAAAAATACTTGTCAGCGGCAGACAGTGACCGTAAAAAGAACTGATGGCGGCCGGAGAGACAAAACAGCCTAGACTTACTGTGACAGAACAAAATTCAGAGCTAAGTTCAACAAAGACTGTATTATGTGGTGGAAGCGTCAAACGAGAGCAGGATCAAACCCACATTGCTAGAGTAAAGAACACAGCAGATATTTTATACAAAATACAAAATGAGAACAATTTAGAAAGAGAAATTATAGCAATTGTAATTTCCAAAGATAAATGAATCTCAATATGTAATGAAATCTATGATACCATGAATTCCAATTCTGCTTCAAAATTGGAACACGGACATTAATATATTATATTCTATTTCCAACACTCCGTAAACTCTCACTGACATCAACCTCAACAACAATACAAAACTCAATTGCCACAATTTGATCTACACTACACTTTCATGATTGAAACAAAAATAAAAGGTGACTCACCTGCTTACGGTTTTTTCCATCGTTAAATGTGATCAGAACATTACATGCAGGCTTGAAAGCTCCAAGAAGATAATTCTATATTTTTGGTTCCCAAAAAAGGTAAATAAATGTAAAATGTCACAGCCACAACCAAATCAAGCGAATCAAGGTTAGAATCGATGACAAAAAAGTACAGAACGAAAACAAGAACACTCAATTAAACAAAACTTACCATGCTGTTCACAATTCAGTCTTCTAGTTCTACTATATACCTCAGAACACACACACAATCACCTGTTGAAGACACAAATTTCTCAATATAAATAGCATTTAGGTTTCTAATATCATACTCAAAATCCTAAATCCACAGATCTTCAACAGTTCAATCTCAAAATATACAAATCAAGATCACTTACATACTAATTAGGTTTCTACTATCCTATTTTCTCTAAACTATCAAAGATAATGATTATCCCCTCCCAAACCCTAGAAGAAAAAAATCGAAACGAAATACGAACGATACCGTGTGACGCGCGATCACGCCGATAATGGTGATCAATGAAAGGAAAGAGTAGAGGGATTGAGATGCTTAGCGACGTCGTTTGATGTGATGAAAAATCGATGGATGAAACGCATAATTTGAAATTAATCTATAGCTCAGTTAGCCCTAACAACTCAGTAACACGTCGGAGGAAGAAGGAGTAGCTGTCGCTTCTTCTCTTTCTCCTGAATTTCCAATGCTTAAACGCCTTGTCGTTTAACGGATGTGTGGCTGCTTTTCTTTTCTTTTTTTTTTATTTTTCACTTGTTTACTTTTACTTAACTTACTAAATAATTTACTTACCTTTTTCTTTTAGGAAATAAATAAACTTACTGAATAACTCAATTTATTAGTATTTAACGTTTGTTTGTATTTTGTTTTTCTTATTTAGTTGTTCTTTACTTGTTTCAATTGATTTCTTACAAGATTATGATGTTGATTACATATTATTTAAATTGAATTGGATAGTTCAATTTTTACCGATAAAATTACATATAATCACATGTCAGATAAAATTATACCTATCTTTATGAAAGTGTAAGTTAATACACACTCTAGTTTTAGACTATAAACACAATCATTTCTTCAAAAAACTACTTTGGATATTTATATGTAATTTACATTAAGTTAGATTTTTTTATTTATTGTGTTTTTTTCTCAATAGATTTTCTAAATTACTTTTATCTTTTAGCAATTAATATTTATTTTTCTCATAATTTTCTCACTATTAATATTTTTATTTTTAAAATCAACTACAATTATTCATTAAAATAAAACATTTTTTTCTATGAAATACTTTAATTTAACATAGAAAATAGTATTACATCTAATAATCTTTTTTAAATGTTTTTAATGAGAGAAGAACATTAATTGCAAACAGAGAAATTAAAATTAAAATTTTAAATTTAAAAATTATTAATTAAAAAAGTGTAAGTTATTAATCTACACTTAAAATTTAGAATTGAAAGGCGTCAATTAATAACATACAAGT